>VXBU01013530.1:307227-432714 GCA_013400315.1 Bombycilla garrulus
AAAACAAATGTGTTACAGAAAAAATTAGATACATATACATATATACATACACATACACACACATATATATGTATATTTTTTAATACATATATGTATGCATATATACATATATATATATATATATATATTTGCTTGAGGCAGATCCAATGTCCCTGCTCTCATCCCAAAGGATGAGGAAGCTGAGCACCCTTCCCTCATCGCCAGGATCTCCTCCCCTGGGGCCATTTTGAGGGCAGTTCTGGGGTTTTCCGTTCAAGAGGCTCCAAGGGCTGGTTTGGCACCAAGCACTCGGATGCTCCCGGCAATCCCAGCTCCCAGAAAACTCAGGGGGGCTCCCCAGGAGTTTCCACTGCTGTGGTCACCATCCATCCACCTTCCCAGTGCATCCAGGTGGGTCCTCAAAGCCCAATTCCCCCTCTGGGCCTGGGAAAATCCCGTTTCCCGCACGGATGGGGGTGACTGACGTGGTGCTGCTCTACTCCCAGGATGCAGCGCCGAGGCCGATGCTGTTCCCGCTCTCCCTGCGGCATCTCTCACTTCCCCCGTTGGAAAAAAATGAAAGATAACGTGAAAAGAAGTCAAATTTCAAATAGAAAATAAAAAATAACCCCAATAAATAAACCATCCCTGGAATGGGCAGGGGCAGAGGGGACCAAGGAGCAGCTTGGCCAAACCCAGGCATGCCGGGAAAAGACAAAATACTCAGGAAAACTCAATTTTTTGCTATGTTCCCCATTTTTGATGGCATTTTGGGAAAGGACATGCCCCAGGCCAGCCCACCTAGGAGGACAGATCCAGCCTTTGTAAATCTAATTAGTGCCCTGGGGCTCCTAATTTTGCCTTTCCAGAGGTTTTCTGGTACCCGAAGCTTCTCCAGGTGCCAGCGAGGATGATGATGATGATGAGACAACTGGGGAGGGATTACAAGCTGAGTCATTAACTAGCATCATTAATTAGTCCTATGATGGGTTATGGTGGTCTAATTACGCCTCCAGGGATTTCTTGCTGAAAATATAACTCCATGTTTTATTGAGTGATGGCCAGTGACACCAGTGGTGACACCAAGGATGGCTCAGCCAATTGCTCCCCTCGTCTCCAGCCCAAAAGTAATAACAATAATAATAATAGTTTAAAAAAAAAAAAAAAAAAGGAATTTGTCTGGGGAAAAATATTTAAAAAAAATAAAAAAATATATATTTACATGAAACCCCAGGAACCAGCATATAAACAAATATAGCTTCAAGTAGTCCTTGATTATTATTAATTATTATTATTTTTTAATACTGATGATCTCCGAAAAAAAAAAATAAAATAAAAAGAAGAGGAAAGATGGTTAGGTCTCGTTAAAAAATAAGAAACCAAAGGGAAAAGGTGATTTTTGGCAGGTTTTAACACTTTTCCATGCACTCGGCGTCGGTGTGGATGAGGTGGCTAAAGCGGGGAGGGCTTGGCTGCAGTGGAGCCGGCTCGGGATGCTCCCGTGGGATTCTCAGGCTTGGTTTGCTCCAACCAACAGGCGATGGCGATTCGGCACAAGGATTTGGCGGCGGGTGCTCCGAGACGTGGGATGCTCCGAGGGGAAGGGCCAGGAGCTGCTCAGTGCCTCCCATCCCCGCGCACCCCCCAAATCTCAACCCCCCCAAATCATTAAGGCCACCATTAAAACCGTCCCCTCCCGGCCTTTTTAATTAAGAATTCATCTCCTGGCGTTAACGAGGAACCGTCAGAGCGCTGCCAATGGGGAGGATGCCCCGGCACGGACGCGGCTCCGGGCTGGAGCATCTCAGACCATGAACTCGTTGCTGCCCAGGAGGACGAGGGGTTGGGAGGCGGCGCAATCGGCCTCGGGGTTCCTCTTGCGTCCCCCTCCAGGCCCCCCATCCGGGGGCTCTTTGGTTTTTGGGGGGGAAGATTTCACACTCTTCAGTTTCTGTTTGCCTTTCTCCGGGTTGAAGGTCCCGCGCGTGGTGAACTGCGGCCGGTCCTCGGGATAACGGAGAGGCCCCGCCAGGCCCTCGGGGCTCGCCCGGCTTTCGGGGGCCTCGCCGTGTCCCCCCGCTCGGTAGAAAGGAGATTTGGAGTACATCTGGAAGCGCTTCCGGGGCAGGTGGGGCAAACAGGAGGTGGAGGACTGGGAGGAGGAGGAGGACGAGGAGGATACGGGGGTGTCGGGTTGCTCCGCCGGCTCCAGCCGCATCCTGGGGTGCCGCCGCAGCCGGCTCGGCCCCTCGGCCTTGGCGGGGCGCAGGGAGCTAAGTGCTACACTCCTCTCTGCAGGGGCAGAAGGACCACGGATGGTCAACACGCGGACATCCCGCAGTATCCAACCACCCCGCTCCCTGGGGACACGTGCCGCTGAAGGCAGGATGACATTCCCAGCACCCCAGAGGATGTGGCAGTGCTGGGAGAATGTTCGCCTCCCCACCCATCTCCCCAGGGCCACGTGCTTGAACCCTTAGTCCCATTCTCTGCATACATTTAAACTGTCAACTTCAAACAAACTTGAAAATCCCAAATACCCCCTCCCAATGCAACAGGAAAACTCGGTGGAAGGTGTCCCTGCCCATGGCAGGGAGGTGGACTTCATGGCCTTTGTAGGTCCCTTGCCCCCAAACCACTCCATCATAAACCCAAGAACACCTGGATTTACCCGAGCGATCGGAGATGGCTCCTTCGGAGTCGAAGTTCAGATTCTCGGAGCTGTCAGCTGTGCCAATGGAGGCTTCGGACTCGAGGGTTTCGTCATCGGAGGCGCGGGGCTCCAGTGTCAGCATCTCGAATGTCAGCTCCTCCCTGCAAACCAATGCAGCCCATTGACCCAACGGGACCGAAAAGGTGGAGGGGAGAAAGGGATGCACACGCACTGAGGGGTGGAGCCGTCCAGTTACCAACCACACGCTATCAAGCAACATCCAGAGCTGGGGACGTGGCTTGAACCCTCGGCCAGACTCACTTTTCCTTCTGCAGGCTCTCGATCTGCTCAGTCAGCACCTTCTCCTCCTGCTGCATGGCCACCTGCTGCTGCTCCGTCACCTCCATCTCCATGGCCTCCTCGCTGCTCATGGTCTCCTCGGGGACGTCGGTCACTGAGGGCAAGCGCCCGGGGACAGGGGACGCGGGGCTGGGGAAGGCGCCGCGCCGCACGCGTCCTTTGCCCTGAAGAGAGACAACGGTGTCACCGCCACCAGCTGAGGTGAGGTGGCAAACACTCAGGTGCCAACCACACTGCTCTCCCAAGGAGTGAAGAAGAAGGCCCCAGACATCGATCCTCAGCGTGCGGCTGCCGGATGCACCCCGGACCCTCCAAAACCTCCGGCTGGGAGAAGTACCAGAAGGACTCAGCACACTGGAGGGGCTGGGGATGGAGGTGGTGAGGAAGGCAGCGGTGAGGATGATGCTGATGGACCAAGTGCAGCTTGGTCCAGGTCCACGCAAGCCCAGCTGGCAGCAGGCTGGGTTCCCACAAAGCCCCCGGCCTGCGCCATGGGAAGCTTGATGGTGGCTTTGGGTGGGAGCATCACCAAGGCTTTGATTTCAGGGCACCTGGCTTCTGTTTTATCCTTGGATCAAGTCTCACATCCTTCCCTCATCTATCTTTGATATTTTCTGAGCATCACGAAAGTCTCACTGACCCCTTCAGCAAACAGGAACTCCCACCTAATTATGTTGTCCATGCCCTGCCATGTCTCATGTACAGCAGATCCAGAAACCAGGACCACCTCCAGCGGTCCATTCTAAGACAATCAGCGTGGATCTCTGTGCCCACGGTTGAACTCACTCTGATTTAATGCAGCTCTGAAGAACTGTAACATTTTTTTAATACTGAAACTGAAAATGGAAAAGGATGCAAATGGTGGTGGTACAGGTGGAGAGATACATATGCAATTCTTTTAATCTTCTGAGGACCAGCTCTATAGATCTGCTCCATGGAGTAAAATAAAAAGAAGGATTCTCAGGGATGAGGGACAAGGCAGAGATTAAACAGCTTTTATCTCAACTGTTACCATGACCAGACATCTCATCTTCTACATTCCAGATCCTGCCATGACCAGGACTAGGAGACGTCCATCACTTGCTGCCCTCCTCTGACAACCATCACCCAGGAAGAACCTGCGTCTCCTTGGGGTTGAAGAGTTTGTTGCAGTTCAATTTTGCTCCCACTATTTAACCCCTATAACTGCAGCATCTCTGACAACCCATGCGCCCAGAGCAGATTTTCCAGATAAAGGATTATCCCTTTTTCCCTTTAAAAGCCAGATTTCCTCCATTTTAGCCCTTTCATCTTTTAACGTCACATCTCAGAGATCTTTCTTTGTCAGCAAAGCCTCTCCTGTGCCCCAGTGTTCTTCTGATGACACTTTTCACGTGGGCTCCTGAGCTGAAGCACGGCTCCCTGAATCCTATTAGCCAAAAGCCCCAAGATCCCAAAGATCCCACTGGCTAGTGGACTTAAGCCCCTGAGAAATGCCATGCTCAGGGGAGCAGGGCTCATATTTTGCTCTTCTCTACCTCCTGACACTCATGGATGTGGAAGAATGGGGGGAACTTTCATCATGGGCTGAGCCTATCAGGAAAGGAAACAGCCCTATAAGCATTCCCAAAGTCCTGCAGGTGCATTTCTTGCCTGTCACAATCTCACAGAACTCAAAACCCAAGCTGGGATGGAGTTGGGGAATACAGGACTTGCTGGACTCCTCATTCAAACCTGGGTGTCCTGACCTTGTGTTCAGGGTGGAGGAGACCTTTGGATGCCTCGAGGTCTCCAAGGCATCCAAGCTGAGAGTTTTATTTACCACCTTCAGAAACAGCAGCGCTGCGAAAGCAACTTGATGCTGAAACGCATCCTGAGTGAGGAGAAATTGAGGCAGAAAGGCAAGGCATGAGTCAAGCAAAGTAAAAAAGAGGGAAGCACAGGATGGAAAAAGAAAATAAAATAGAAAATTAAAGTAAGTAGGAAGAGAAAAGGGGTGGGAAGCGTATTTCTGAGGAGCTGCGTGCAGGGATGGCCGAGCGCCAGCCCCAAACTCCTGTGCCCGGGACCTGCTGGAGGAACGGCGGCTCCGAGGAGCGGCGGGACCGCAAGGTCACGGACAATGGCCGGTGGGACAGAGCTGGAATGAGCGACGGTGACACACAACGAGGGACGCGGCAGCTGCCGTTGATACATACCGGGATTGAACTGCGGGTTATGCTCATAAATCTAACTGCAATTAGTACGGGCTTCTGGATTAGAGAGGAGATGAAAAGGAAAGCAGGTTAGAGTGCACATGCCGCCGCCCCTCCAAAAACCCGCTTTGCTCAGTTTGAGGTGTTTTCGGTTAACTGAAATGAGTGGGGCAGCTCTGCAGCACCGGCTCCGCAATCTGGGGCGGCCCCTGCTTGGATTTGGTCCCCAAAGAGCAGAAGCGACGTGTCCCTGAGGATCACGGGGGCAGGTCCAAGCAGAGGGGTCGCTCGGCTCCTCAGCCCGAGCCCGTGCTGACGGTGCTGCGCCAGGTCCGTCCCTCTCCCGCAGCCCAACAAGCCAAGCACAGGTGCATCCACAGCCTGCCGGCCCCCCACAAGCACGGAAGCTCAATGAGATGGGTTTGAGGCACCCAAAAAGGCAGTGCGGGAGCAGGGAGAGCCTTTGGGGAACTCATTTTGGGTTCAGATAATGTGACTGAGCACGAGAAACAATGGTCCAGGTCACCCATGGGCTGGTCGCTGAAAGGCTTGGCTCAACTCAGGACTAAACAAGCTCAAATGAAGGTGGAAATGCTGATCAGGAACATCTGAGCAGGAGCGACAACGTTTCCGTGGACTGTTCCCACCTCCTCGTGCTTTGGTATGGCTCCTGCAAAGGTGAGGAGCCACCACGGGGCTGGGGGTCCCTGTCCTGGTGGAGATGGTGTGGGGGTTTGCGAGAGGTTTGGGAGGCTGGGATAAGCAGGAGAAGATAAGGAAGGGTGGCTTCAGGGGCAGGGAGAGGACAGCAGAGGACAGAGAGGGCTTGGGCATCTCACCATAGATCTGCGGATCAAGGAGAGGCGGCTCTTGGCCTTGTTCTCCGCGAACTCCAGGCTGTTGATGTCTTTGAGCCGAGCCTTGTACTTGTTCATCTGCTCGATGACAATTAATTCCACGCAACTAAGGGAGAAAAAAAAACAAAAGAGAAAAAAATGGGAGGGGGAAGCCATTTGATCTGAGCTGCTCTGTCTTGGCTTGGCTTGTCCTTCAACAGGATTTCCTGGTAGCTTCTCCCTTAGTTCCAGCACATTCTCTCATTTTATTACAAGGAAAGGATTATTTTGAAGATCTGCCCCGATGGAAGAGCACGGAGGAGAAAGCTCCAGCTGGAAGAATTCTTCTAAAAGGAGAGATCACAGGCTAGGGATGGATTGAGGAACAGCCTAGCGGTATTAAAGACAGCCAAGGATCCCACCAGAGAAATTTACCCTCCTTGGAAGAGAGAGGTGGAATGCAAACCTGGAGAAGGCAGACTGATTCCAACTCATTTGTGCACAGTAACTCTGCTGCAGCTTGGGTAACTGAGGCAGCTGTTTAATGTTGTCAGGAGGGTGTTTGGGGGAAAAAACATTTCCTTTCCTTGTAATAAAATGAGAGGATGTGCTGGAGCTGAAGTGTGAGGGAGAAGCTATAAGGAAATCCTGTTAAAGGACAGGAGTTCCTGCCAGCTGGGTCTACAAACATGTTCTGGTCTTCAACAATTTTAATACTTACTGGAGGTAAAACCACCTCTTTTAGAAGCCCAGCTCTTCACTGGAGGGTTTTCATTATTGTAATTGACTCCAGTATCTATTTTAAAGCCTATTTAGTATGAGCCAAAGTGAATCTGGGCAAGCGCTTCACTTTTTCTCTGTAAAACCTTTTCAGTTATGGCAAACACCATAAATAAATCTAAGTATATTATTATTACTATTGCTGCAGACCAAACAACTCACCTCCTTCAGTATAAAAGCCAAAATCAAGTAAGAATCAAGATCTGCTTGCCAAAAATGAAGTACATTAACTATAAAACCATGTCAGCACAAGCTCCACCTTTTCCTGCAAGGCAGGAACAGAAGCTTATCCACTCTTGGGGTATCCTCTATCCCTTAAAAATCCTCATTTAACAACTTCTTAGGGATTGAGAGGATTTGAAATATCTTCACGCAGATGCATTTATCTGCATTTAGTCGCATAAATTACTATATGTTTATCCCTTCCTGCCAAAGCTCTCAATTTCTGAGCCATTTGACCATGCTAGGGGTTACCAAGATGTGACTGGTGATGTGCTGGTGCAGCCAGCTCAGCCAGCCCCAGGCTCTTACGTGGTGGTTTTGCTGATGTCCTGGACGCTCTGCAGCGGGTCTGTGGTGTCGGGGCAGCGGAGGATGCAGGGAGCAAACACAATGGCCAAGGCGTTGGCTGACATGCGGTTGGTCTCTTCTTGGAGGGCAATCCTGAAAAAATAGGGATTAAGAGAGAAGTCTGAGGTGGAGGCACCTCTACAAGAGAGGAAATGATATTTCTATGGTGCAATCTTGCCTTGAGCGAGAACGAAAAACCTTAAGGCATCTCAGCTATTCCCAAGGTAACAAACCAGCCCTTTCCACCCAAAAACATTTCCCTGCAGTGGTGAGAGGCACCACAGAGCTGCAGGAACCACAAATGACCGGAGCACAGCAGAGATCACTCATCAGCACAACATTCCTCAGAGAATCAGCTCCGTGGCCCCCTCCTGGGAGACATGGTGGATGCAAAACCCTCAGCTGCTCTGGTGGGAAGGATGCCTGACCACCCTGCCTCTGCCCAAAGCTGCCCAGGCCCAGCATACCTGACCAGGTGGAAGATGAGACGCTCCAGGGTGCTCAGGTGGGTGCGGGAGAGCTGGTCGATGACCGAGTACACCCCACGCACCGTCTCCTTCCTCTCCTGCAGGCCTGTGGAGAAACCACCAGTGTTTAGGGGCAGCTTCTACTTCTTCCCCCTATTTAAGATGGTACTTCTTAACACATAGTTTTACTACTTAAAAGATAGAACTTTGGGGCTGAAATTAGCTGAACCATGATGCAAAAACCATCAAATTGAGACCAAATTGCCTGAGGTTTTGCATAAGAAACCCCTTAAAGCCCAAAAATCAGACTTTGAAACTAGGAAAATACAATTTGGCAAAACCAGCTGGTTAGGCCCTGAAGAGTGAGTGAAAAGTTTGGCACTAAAAGTGGCCACCATGTGAGGGAAGCTCCTCACCCATCACCCGCAGGAACTCCTCGTAGAGCTCAAAGGTCATGAGGGGGTTGGGCAGATCTCGGAGCCACTGCTTGAACACGCTGGCAATGACGTGGATGTTATAGTCGTCTAAATTCACATTATCGATGTCTGGGTTTGGGACCAGATGAAGCAAGAATAAAAAGAACAAGAGACAATGATCAATATGAAGCCCAAGGTTGGACAAGGTGATCTTTAATGGTCCCTCCCAACCCAAACTGTTTTATCATAAAGTATTCTTAATAAAAAATGTTTACATGCCTTAAATGGCAGCAAATCCAGCACCTGATTTTAGCTCCACATGGTAAAATTAGAGAGAAATACATTTTCCAGGGTAAACAACTCCAGGTGGGACCAGGATTTCTTTTCCCACTGATTGCTAGGCTGTAAGTAAGGCAGCACTTTCCCTCAATTAGAATGACTTTATCTTGTGGATTGCTCCTAAAAAACCCACAAGCTGGTGACCTGAGTTCTGGCTGCTGTGTGAAATCATTCCTCGCACAGCCCCGAGTCAGGAACGCTGAAGCATTCCACCTTCCTCCCATCCAACTTCGCCGCTGCTGCGATTTTCCTCCCCACGTAGGATCATCTCCCTCCTCCTCTTACCTGTGTCGAGGCCTTGCCGCAGCTCCTTGATCTTGTTGGTGGATCCTGATTTCCTGTAGATGCCCTCCGTGTAGAGCCCGTGCATCTCGATGTAGTTGATGAGCTTCTCCACCAGCAGCGGCACCGCCCGCTCCTCGCTGGTCAGCCGGGACAGCTCCACGCCGAACTGCCGCGGGGAGAGCTCGGGGTCGTGCTGCACAGCAAAAGGGAAAAAGGATTCAAATCCTCCTGTGATGCAATGCTGGGGCAGCTTTGGATCTGACTATTCAGAGTCCTTCAGCACACCCAGGAGATGTGTGAGTATAATGAAGGAGGACGGGTCAGCACACAGGTCTTGCAATGCTGCCCCGGTCTGGACTTGCATCTGAAGGCAAAAGTTTGGATTTTCTTTCTTTAATTTTCTTTCTTTAACCACCCCACTGCAGTTGTATTCCCAGCCTTGCATAGCCAATGTGCCTGGGCATGACTCTCCTCCACCTCCTGCCCCTCTGGCACCATCTCCAGGGATGATTTCACCTCCCAAAGATGCACAAATCAAATCTGAATCTTGGGTGTTTAGATCAACTCGAAGCATTGACAGTTACAAACTATCAGTGAACAAACAAGATGTCAAAAAAAGAACATGAAAAGACCCATCTACACCTGTCAGGAAAGGCCCTTTTGCCAGCTGCAAATGCTCACTGGAGAGCTGTTATCTGGCAAATTCAAATGTGAAGAAAGTCCTCCTGCACAGGAGATTCTGGATGGGAAAAGTCAAAAGATCCAATAAAAAATTGACACAAATTCTCAGCCCTACCCAAAGAAAGGTCAGATGCAACTCTGCCTTCAGCAGGACTGGTTCCCCATACAATCACTCCTGCATTTTTCTTTTTCCCACCCAATGTCATCCTTTCATTGATCCTGCAAACCTTAGGAGCAGATGTGTGGAAGGTCCCCATGTTGTTTCTTTCCTATGACTAATGGTTTGTAGCTGCCTGTCAATGAGAACAACCCTAAAAACACAAATTCACCGAGCACAGAGAAAATGGAGCCTTCCTAGAGAACTTCTAACTGCCCAGTGCAAAGCTACCCATGGAGACACTGTGAATTTGCTTCCTTGGGTGTAGCACAAAAACTTCCTTCTGCAGAGAAATCACAACAAAGAAGGTGGCTCCAAGAATGACTGAAAAAATTAATCAGAGATCTCAATGAACTTCCCAGAGTTTGGAGCACAAACTCTAATGAGGCGTTCCCCGCTCTTGCAGAAATAGTGTCAGAAAGGGAAAGAGTGCAGCAAAATTTTATATATATTCAAAATACAAATACATTCACACACACACCCCTTCAAGGTATACAGTGAGATTATTCCTTGGGAAGAATGGACTCATGCAGCCTTCTGGGGGCTGTGCATTATGGAGGTTGTTCTCCCCTGAGAAACCTCCCAGGGAGCTGATAAAACTTTCCACTCATTATTATCCTGATTATTTCCTTGTTTTGGGCACAAAATAAACCATTCAAAAAACCCCCACCAAATCTTAATGATTCACTGTTAGCTGGGATGACCTGCTGCATTCATTCCCCGTTCCCCATACCCTTAAATCCAGTAAACAATATTTCATTTCCCTCTAAAGAGGGCAGTGAATATCCTCCACCTGCCCTTCCTCGCTCAGCCGTGGCAAGCAAGGACCATCAGTGCAAGAAAAGGTCTGTATTTCCAAGAATAACCCCACATTTCCAAATCATTATAAAGCTACAAATTTAGGGAAATTCCTATTATTTCTTGTGGTATATTTATAACACATATCTACAGTATTCCTATATTCTGTGTTCCTACAAGGCAGGGAATGACACTGCAACATCTGCTGTATGACTGGGCAGATCTACAGTGACTCATCACTGCATAATTCCCAAAATATCTACAAAACTCTGGCTGGAGAGAACTCTGGGGATCTCTGGTCTAAGCTCCTGCTGAAAGGAGGGTTATCACCAATATTCTATCAAGCTTTGCACCTCCAATAATTTTTATACAAACTTGAGATCATTGTCTCAAGGTATTGAATGAAAGGAAAGCAGTGGGAGACATTTACCTTTTTGGAGCACTTGGTTGTGGTTTTAAGACAGCACTTCTTGTGACAAGCATATTTACATACTGCAATGGAGAAAAGGGGTCTTTAATTATCCCAAAAGTAACATTGCTGGAGAAAAAGGAATTCATATGAATTGAGTAGCACTTCTCAGAACTACCAAGACAAAAGCACGTTGGATTTGGCAGTTTCCAGGGGCCAAGTCGGTATTAGACCCACTCAAACAAAAATAATGAAGCCTTTAAAATTAAAGGTGTTATATTTACATCTGTGAAACATTAAACCCTCCCCCCACCAACAGATCAACTCGGACTATAATCCATGAGCTGTCAGACACAGATACCCTCAGAGACTGGAAATGGCAGCTCCTTTGTATCCTTGCTGCCCTGGCTCTGAAATGCTCCAGTGCAATGCCAACCTAACCACAGAAATGGAGGAGGGATGATGGGAAAGGCTGTGATCCATCTCTTGGGTTTCTCCAAAAAGAGATGGATCAGCATTTTCCACCATCCCTCCACCATTTTCTTATCTCCTCAAAAATCCACACGCCTGGAGGTCAAACAGGTGAAGCCAATGAGTTTGCCAAGGTCAGGATCCCCACAGGGACACATTTCCATAGCCTGTCCTTCCTACCATGACAGTTACATGTGTCTGACATTTTGGGATGGCCACATAACCTGATGGGATAAGATGTGTAACACGAAGTTCATTAACTGTGCCAGGAAGGACTGCTGGGATGGACTTACTAGTTGACTCCAGAAACTTTAAGACTTGTCCTTAAATCCCTAAAGTGTTACAAAAATCAAAATTATTTAGGTATGGGGTTGGAGGACACAGCAGTAAACACATTTCAAAATCCCCAAACTCATCACTGTGATAGAAGCACAAGAAAAGGATCAAAGAAAGGATGCTTACATTTACAAACAGAAGCCCTGTCCATGATCCAGATCAAGGAGGAACAGTATTCACAGTATGTTGGGATGCTGTACTGGGTCGCCTTGAAAATGTGACCATTGTGCTCTTCCACCTGGAGGATAAAAGTTGGGTGGTGAGAAAAGGGAGGTAAAAAATGCTGCAAAATGGAGAGATGAACACAGACAGCTCTTCAACTTTAGCTCTTGCTTTTATTTGGTATTTTTGTTTCTTTTTCAGCCCAGCAACCCCACAGGCAACCCAAACCAACATCCAACTTGTAGGGGAACTGAACTATCATGGAAGCAGGTTGGAAGCTCTTTGACTGAGCTTGGCAGGTCAACTTGTTCATGTTAAGAAGGTTTTCTGTGCATCTGTGGCCCCCTTTTTTGGCTCTGCATTCTTCCTAGTACCAGCATATCCCTTAGGAAAACAGGAGATGTAATGTCCTCCGTGTCTGATCCCAGGAGATGTACAACACATATTATAAACTTGGGTAGAAAGCTGGAGCAAGATTTAATTTTGCTCTCAGCCCTTTTCTATCAACCCCTGACATTACATTTATGTCTTGGCTGATAAGGGACGTGTTTTTAGAGCCAACCTAAGCGATCTTTATCAAGCAAAGCAAATCCACCTCAAACATCTTTCTAACATGTCCTTTCAGGGCTGATGTTCAGATCTCAGCCCAGGACGTCACAAGCTGGTCTCTTGACATTCTGTCAATCTTGACATTGATATTTAATGTGCAGGCTTAACTCACCACATCTGCTTCCTTTTTTCTTCTCTTTTTTCGTTCTGTTTTTGGCACCTGGTGAAGGAAAGAGATTTAACTAAATTTTTGTGCAATTTTGCCAGGTAGAGTACAGAGGGCTCATATCTAACATTGTCCAGTGACTTTCAGCCCCATCCTCCAGAGCACCTGCAGCCCCAGAAGAGTCACTCTAGGAAACTCTCCTGTGGATCACTCCAGTTCTGGAATTTCCCCTGGACAGCTCTTTCTATCTTCATCTTGGAGCTGGGAGTAGTTGCTGCTCCAGCTCTGACCCCACCAGCAGTGACCCAAGGGGAACATGATGCTCAGCCTGCTCTGAAGAAAACCTGCCTGGAGAGGAGGCTGGAGAAGACTGGGAGCAGAAGAGCCAGGAGAAGGGATATTTGTACAACAGACACTATGTCCCAGGCCCAGCCCCAGATCCTGTGGTTGGCCTCACAGACAATATGGAGCAGGAAGTGAGATCAGGTCTGTGACACAGTGCAGGCTCTAAGAACAGTACCTGGAGCTGAGCCACTGCTTGAGTCCCCTTCTCCTCTCCATCCCATGGTGATGTGTATTTCAACTTGGTCAGGAGATCTGAGAGGATGTAGATCTTCCAGCATCCCTCCAAGTCTGAACAAACCCCCCAGAACTAAAGAAGCACCAGGAGCTGCCTTTCCAGCCATCCACAGCTGCTTGCAGCTTTGCCCTGGA
This sequence comes from Bombycilla garrulus, assembly GCA_013400315.1. NCBI lineage: Eukaryota > Metazoa > Chordata > Aves > Passeriformes > Bombycillidae > Bombycilla > Bombycilla garrulus. The sequence goes on from VXBU01013530.1 coordinate 320,530, forward strand.
GATAACATCTAATCCTTGGCATTGGCCAAGCCCAGCTCAGCCCGGTGTGATCTGGGGCTGGCTGAGCCCAGTGGCACACAGCCAGAGTCACACCCTGCCTTGTCCAGCTCAGCTTACAGCAGAGAAGACAACAGAGGGTTCCAGGTGTCTACAGAGCCACGATCCCAGGGAAAGATAGTTCCCAAACCTTCAAGGGAGTTTAAGAAAAGGGCTGAGTACCTTCCCTGCGGTGTAGTCCAGGGGTTTGTACTCTATCATATATTCATCCAGGAAGACTTTGAAGGTATTGACCCAGACTTTAACTGGAGACTCACTCCAGTCCCTCTGCTCAAGCCTCATGGTCTTCTCCAGAATCTGCTCGAATAAGGCATAGAGGTCCTTGTAGCGGATGCTTTTCCCATCGTCCATCTTTTAGGGAAACAGAAGCAAAAAAGAAAAGTGATTTTTACACAGCCTAGATTTTTCTGGAGACTTTTTCTTCTCCAGACAATTATTTCAACCTCACCGGCTTCCAGCTGCTTGGGGAAAGTCCAAGTATGATAAAGAGAAGGAAAAAAGGATCAGACATCTCCACCATTAGCAAAGATAACACAAAGGTTTCCAGGCACTCTGGGTGACAAATTGGAGCTTATTGACTTTTTGTCATCTCCTCTTTGGCTGGGAGCAAAGCTATAATGAGGATAAGGAATCTACACCCAATGTATCCCGAGAGCTGGCTCATGAGGATGAGTTAGTCCAAATTTAGATCATGGGACTGAATACAAAGGAAGCACATCCATCCTTTGGGATGAGCAAACCAGAGACAGAGGGCTTGGCGACACCTGTGCCACCAGGAGGACCCAGAATATCCCATTTCTCCTGGAGGGGGAAGCCCCATCATCTATTCACTTACCGCCAGCGCCGAGGAGTAAAAACTGAAGATGTTTTGTCGGAATTCCTTCAGTGCTTTCTTGAACACGACATCCACCAGCGTGTCCTTCTTGCTGTCCTCATTGTCCAGTTCATTCATCTGGGAAAACAAGGGGGTTTTTGCACCCATGTCTCTTTTGCTGCAGCAGAGCTGGCGTGAGATGAAGCAGCACTAAGAAGCAGCTGCTCCACCATGATCACCAGGTGGTTTCTCCTGCATGAAAACCAGAAACTTCTCTAGACCTGCTCTGGCATCCTTAGATGAATTATCAGCATTACTACAGCTACCCACAGGATCATTTTCACTTTATTGCCTCTGTCTGCTCCTGGATCTCTGCACTGATCTGTGGAGCAGTGAGGGCAGGAGTTACCTTTTTCAGGAGAAACTCATCCATGCTCTTCAGGTCGCTGGCGCTGGTTATGATCTGCAGGGAGTCGTTCTGCCACTGCACGGGCTCCAGAGCCACGTTGCTGATCTTGACGCTGCGCTTGCGCTTCACTTTGGGAGAGGGCTCCTTGTTCTCCTTGAACTCCCGCCGGTAGCTGCCCGACAGCTCAGGGCTCCGCGGCGGCGTCAGGTGATGGGGACCCAGCTCTGCTGAAAAGAGGGAATGAGATTGAGGAGCAGGTGAAAAATTGTGACACTCAAACAGGGAGATGGGCGTGGCAATAAACCTGTGGAGGAGAAAATCACAGTGTAGAACTCACAGGAAGATTAAATATGATTTCTGCTTTGGTTATTTCCTCCCTCAAGAGGGGAAACATCTGTCCATGTCCAGATGGTGCCTGGAAGGATTAGTGACATGGAATTCCTTGAGATCCGTTATGGATCCCACCCTCTAACCTACTTGCCATCGCTCTGGCTTAACACCATCCAGGAAGCAAGAGACATGAACCAGCACAGACATATCCCGATTTCCCAACCCAGCTTCTCTCTCCCTACAACAGATCCCGTGTCCCCCAGCACGTACCTTCACCAAGCTGCAAGCCAGGAATGGCCTCCCTGCCAGGGGCCTCCTGCTCCGCGTACAGCTCCAGCAGCTCAGACTGGGTAGCGAGCTTCTCCCGGGGGGTCTTCTTCTCCCCCTGCTTTCCCTTCACCCAAAACCTCATCTTGGCTCGTTGAGGCCTGGAAATAAATTATGGAAAGAGAAACTGCCTTAACCAGGAAAGGTCTTTCTATCCAAAACCATCTCAGTCTTCTGGACCTTCCTGAGTAGATAAATCCACGCAATTTCTACCAGGGAAATGTGGCTACTCATCCCTGGCAAAGGTGAGAAACTTCAGTTTCATGCATGGGATTGGGTGGTTTGAGACAGGATGTGTGGCCCATGTCACCAGAACTTAATTGTGGTGTGAGCCAGACCTGACTGGTCCTGTCCATGGTCATGGAGGAAAGGTGGGATGGGTAACTCGTTCTGCAGGTGAAGCTCCAAAGGAGCCTGGGTGGCTCCACAAGGTGTTGGAGAACAAGAGGGACACAGGAAGGACTTGTCTGCCATCTCCAGCCATGATTCCTACCTCCCATCTGGAGTCAGACTCTTCTGTGTGGCTGCCAGCTTCCCAATCTCCCCTTGGGACATGGTTTTGTGCAGTTTGGCCTGGCCTTCCCCAGACGTGAATCGTTGTGCGGTCTGTAACGATTCCAAGCACGAAGCATTTAAAAATAAGACACCTCTTATGATGATGATTTTTTTTTCCCCTATCAAAAATCAGCTATTTCATCTCCTATGTCTTTATTTCTGTTTGCCTACAGGTGAAAACCTACAGTCCTGGTGAGCCCCTAGAGAAACATTTTAATGACTCCTAATAAAGAGAGGCATTTCCTTTGCCCCAACTCTCCAGCCTCCAAGAGAAGGTCCAACTTTCTTTTTCCTTGAGTAATCAGTGCTGGAAATCAATTTGCACCAAGCCACGGGTCCTTCCTGCTCAGCTTGCACAGTTTCTTCCACCAACTTCCTGCTGACATTCCAGCTCTCCACCCAGAGTGTCCTGTTAGCCACAATGAAGTGATTCCCCAAGGGAACCTTCAGCCACCTGGATCTCTCCCAGCAGAAATTCCTCCTCCAACTCTTGCTGAGCACTTTACAGAAAAAAAGATCAAAGTCTTTGTGCCAAGGACACACCAAAAGAAGCCCTTTAAATGAAGAAATTTTGCAGCTTTACTAGAAAATATCTCCACCTTTGCCACCATTTTAAATGCCCTTGGATTGTTTTTAAGGGTGGGATGAATTTGCAGTAATTCAACCTAACAGGACCCCATGAAGTAGCACAGAAATAGACTTGCTACATTTAAAAAATATCTAAATTCTTATTCTATTTTCCAATTGCAACTGTGATTCGGGAGCTGGACTCCTGGAGGAGAAACTTTCAGCATGAGGAAAGTGGAGAATCAGGTTGTATGGAAGGATTTGGGAGATGATGGTCAAATATCTTCTGTAGCTTTCCTATCACCTCAATGTCTCAACTGAATGCTCCATGTTTTAAAGCAATTATTTTCCTTCTGTTAAAAATATTTAAATAAAATTCTATAACGAGAGTAGGGTCATGTTTGCCATATTTACTCTTTCCATGTTTTATTCACCCTCGAGACTAATATCTCTTCCAGCCAGGAGATGGCAGCATGGAAGGCAAAATTACCACTGGGAGTCGGGAATTGCCTAAACTATGAAAGAGATTTTGTTCCCGTCACTCTTACATTTAGGTGATGATCACACAGAAATTGTGGAATGATACTGGTAAAAAAGCAATTCAAAACCCATAAAAGTGATCTCCATCCAGCCCAAACGTACTACTTGTTTTAAAAATGATCTGTTAAATATTTGCCCCCATAATATGGTTTTGTTCTTGTGTAATTTTAACCTTTTGAGTTTCCAGCTTCAGTAAATAAAGTCTAAAAGGCATTTTTGGCACAAGATCCTTCTGTTTGAGGTTCACTGCCAGAAAACTCTGAAGGGAAAGGATGGGGAACCTTCTCAGATGTCAAGATGAGCATCTGCACCAGAAAATCCCCTGCTAGGGAACACCACAAAGCATCATGAGGGCAAATGGCAATAACTTGGGGTCTGAAGTTGTCTCCTGGATAAGGAAGGGACCAAGTATTTTTCCTCTGACGGTGTAACCTGTGTTTCACCCACCCATGAGGTACCTATAGCCAAGGGATTTATCCCAGCAGGCAGCAGTGCTGTGTGCTGCATGGAAAAACTTCCTGAAGCTCTCTCTGAACGGCTTAGGACAAGAGATCTTTCACTGCTGGCTCTTCATCTGTACTTGGGATCAGCTGGTGGCAGGTACTTGGACTCATGGTTGTCAATTCATGGCTTTAGTGTGGAGGGTGGAGCAAAACAACTGGTTCATTGTCCAGGTCCCACTCTCCAAGGATGTTTCCAGAGGGTATTTCTGGTGTGATTCCTCTAGCCAAGGCTTTCCATTTATGCAGCTGCTACAGGAAAGCTCTCCAAGCTTAGGTGCCAAACAAAAGCGGTGTTAGCATGTGCTGACAGGAACAGCCAGGAGCTGCTTCCTCCACTTGTGGCTCACTGCAAGGTAGGTTAATCCTTGGCTATTCACCAGCCAAAACACTTGAATCTTGTCTTGAATCTTGAATCTTGGTCTCGTCAGGAAGCACTTAATCCTTAAAGAACCTCGGAGTCAGCTGTACCTGCAGCAGCCACCTCAGGTACTGGTGCTCCATGGTTTCAGCTCCAGCTGCAGCTGCTCTGGGTGTTTGATGCTCTGGGATAGATACCCTGAATGTGGGTCAGGAGCACTGGATTCCAGCCGGCCTCTACTCACCAGCTGGGGTATACAATCAGTGACTTGGTGGCCAGGAGAAAAATGCGCACAACGGGCAGCGCAGCTGGTGACCCATCACATGCTCAGCGCCATGGGGCTGCACACAATCTCTCATCCATCCAGCAGCAGTCTGGCTGCTGAGCAGGCCATGGGAAGAGGCTGTTTTTGGAAAGCCATAGCTGGAGGCAGGAGCTGTGTGAAGGAGCTATTCACTGGCACAGGAACCAGCCCGCACACGGCGGCTGCCAGACTCGCCTTCATGTGATGGTCACAAGACACAACCAAAGCTTCTGCACAGACATCAACCTCTGTGCCTTGTACCCCAAACACCCCAAGAGGCACCAGTCTGGCTTTGTCACAGGCTGCTCTGCCATCTGCACCACCCAACTGGGCTCTGCTAATAAATACCAGGAAACAGGCCCTAAATTTCGCTGCTTGTCACGATGCTGACCCAAAAAAGCCCCAAGCCAAAGGGCTGGTCCCAAACCTGCAACACAAAACACGGATGGAAACACTGGACACACTGTCAGGACACACGGATGGAGGGCAGCGCGGAGCACACGGCAGGGGAGCGTTGGCCTAGAAAGCAGAACTTACCACAGCAGGGGTGAAAGTCCTGACCAGCAGTTAGAACGAGTGCTGGAGAGCAGAGGAGAGGGACACAGCAGAGACAGGACAGAGGTGACACCTACTGCTACTGGCATGCGGTGAGAGCTGTTAAACCAGGTGAGCAGAGTCCCAAGGAGCACCTCCAAGGAGTGCAGTGACCCAGGAGGCTCCCAAAGATGGAGCTTGCACTTTTCACACCCCAGAGGGAATGATTCCTCCAGCTACAATTCCCTTTGCACCTGGGCAGCTTCCAGGAGCACAGCAGGGCACTCCAGGTATGGCACAGGGAGCCGTGGTTTGGTGGTGAACAAGGCAGTGCTGGGTTTGTGGTTGGACTCAACAATCTTAGAGATCTTTTCCAACCTAAAAGTTCCCACGATTCTATGTAAAAAAGTACATTTTACTACATAAAATTCTCCCTTTCCCAATCCACGTGCAGTGACTTGCATAAAGGTACAGCCAGGTTATCTCAGGCTACAGAGATGTGTCTGTCAATCACGTTTTGAGTATTCCTGCCTCAATCCCCTCAGCGAATTTATCAAGAGCAGGCTTAAAAAATTTATGGAATTTGTAAATCTCTGCCCTTTCCAGTGAGGTAATTATCCTGGGAAAAAAATATCCTTTATAATTAGAGCTGCTAAAAGAAAAGCCCTCCTTGGCCACCTGCTTTTCTTGGAAAAGCAGCTTTTAGGATCGCATGGGATGTTTGCTGGACCCACAGCAGTGCTGTGGCACAAAATAAATCTCTGGCTTTGGGTTTCATGCTTTTCCTTGGTTTTATAATCAGCTCCACATCCTGTACTGCAGCTGGAGGGGAGGAACATGGTAGCCTTACCCAGCGCTCCACCCAAACTCTCACAGCAGGACATGATTCCTGGTGTTTATCCACATTGCTGCAGGGACATCTCCCCCACCTCAGGAAAAAAATTATGAGCAGGTTGGAATCTGTTAGCCTCTTCCACTCCTGAAATCTCTCGGTTTGTGACTTTCCAAAAGCAGCTTATGTGGGTTGGAGATTAAGCCTGAGATGCAAAAGCTCCACTGCACTGGCTCATGTCAGACCTGCTAAGGGATACGAGTCACTGTGCTTGGAGAAAAACTCTTAGGATGGTTGTCTTTGTTTTAAACCAACTATTTCACTCTCACTGTGTTTTCATTGCCCAGTGATTTTCCATTCTCTGAGCTGCTGTCTCTGATAATTGAGGATCGAATAATCATTGGATATTGTGGCTAAGGATAAAAAAATCAAAAGTAAAAAAAGCTGCAGGATTTAGATAATTTTGTTGCCTGTTGGTTTTTGGACAATATTACAATATTTACCTCTTTTTTTTTTTTTTTTTTTTTTTCACAGATCTGTATAGACCATTTTTAGATCAAAAGGTTCCAAGAGAAGGATTGAGGTTAAAGCCCCCAAAACAGGTAATTGTGCAATACAAGTTGTAATGCTCCAGGAAAACTGTGGTGGATATCTAATCAACCTGGGGCAAGAATTGGAGTTTGGATGGAGCTCTGAGCACCCTGGTCTAGTGGAAAGTGTCCCTGCCCATGGCAGGGGGATTGGAATTGAGATTTAAAGTCTCTTCCAATCCAAACCATCCTGTGATTCTGTGATTCCACGTTTTTGCCTCTGTTTCTGCTGTGTATGCCCAATTTACCCATCTACAGCATCCTTGGGAGTGGGAAAAGAAGCAGTGGAGGGATCAGTGCAGCTAAGGTTAGCAAAGAAAGGCTCCCGCAGCTCCTGGGGTTCATTTCCCGCCACATTGGACACAATTACCATTTCGGAGTCACTGTAACAGGCCTGCCCCAGGCGGGCTGCGGGCACCGCCTCGGCGTGAGGAGGGTGCTCAGAGGAGAGAAGGAACTCAAAACTGCCATCGTAATCCTCTTCCTCCGTATCCCCCTCCCCATCAGCAAAAGTACCTCTAGTCAAGAAATCGGAGCGCGTCCGCGCCATGCGGGCTTTCTTTTTATGGCTCGGTCTGGGCACCTGCTTGACCAAAGGATAAAACAAAACAAAACAAAACGAAAAGAAGGGTTTGAAAGTAAAAAAGGAGACTCTACCCACGTAGCCTTAAGACATCTCTGAGTGCCACTGCAGCCCATGGAGGGGATGCAGTGTTATGTCTAGTGAAAACAGCAAAGGACCAGGAAGAACAAAAACTAAGACAGGACAGTGGAAATGGACAATCATGGGTGTTACTCAAACGGACGTTAAACCAAACCAAGACAAGACGGTGTTGGACAGTGTTTGCCACCAGGATCACGGGATCCTTTTATCCAGAGCTGCTACAAATTATTCCTACAGGGCTTTTTATTTTAAGAGAAGGTGTGGAGGTTACTGTGCTGTCATATCCCCCTTCCCTAGCCATGTCTAGCAGCCCTCGTGCTTCAGAGCTCACTTCTTTGAAGCTTTCGAGGGTAAACTGGTAAAATAAGTTATTTCCCCCCCCTTTTCAGTGGAAAGAGAAAATAAACAAGTCACAACTCACCTCCCCTCTGCCAGACCCTGGCATCTTAAACGGCTTCCGTGCGAGTTCACCCTTGGAAAGGCACTGATGATTTGCCTCTCTGCTGAAACACAAGAGAACAGAGATCTTTCATCCTCTCCCAAAAGCCTTTCCCCCAAGCTAGCCCAGCTCCTGGGAGCACACAGTCCAAGCAGTCAAGACTAAACTGCAAGTCTGAGGTCACAGGGTTTTGGAATTGCTTGGAGTTCATCAGGACTGGACTTAATACCACAAGACAAGAAGGGAAAACATTCTGTCTGTCAGCTTTATACAGCAAGGCGGATTGTACCTTTGTACTTTGGGATTCTCAAATGGGACTATTCTGTTGCAGAGCAAAAATTAAAATATAGCAATTCTTAATGCCTTTTTCTTCCTGTTGCCTGTTCATGTTGCGCATAAACCAGGAAAAGAAATTTCCAACAGGAATCTTCTCCCATCACAAAAGCACAGAAACCACAAGACTCCTACACTTGGATTTACCTTGAGTTACCAGAAGTCATTTACTGGGAGCTTTTGCCTTGGAAAGGGCACAACAGGATTTAGGAGGGAGGTGATTTATATCCTTTTTGAGCTACATGGCCAAAACCACCCCAAAATAATTAGGCAAGGCACCTTAAGCAACACAACAGAGCAGGAACAAACGTTGTCCCAAGATCTTGCTGCCATCTCCAGACCCTGAAGCAGCCCAAAGTTAAGCACTGTGATGGAGCTGAGCAACTGCAAAGTCCATTACAGGTGTAATTAATTACAGGTGTAATTAATATGTGAATGATACGGTGTCCAAAGAGCATTCACTCCCAAACTCTCTCTGGAGAGCTGGTGTTTTTTTTTATCTGCAATGGTCAGAGTGTCCACAAGGCTTTGCTGGATGTATTAATTATATGGTAAATTATATTAATGGATAAATATATCCATATAAAAATTATATGGAATTTTTTGCCTCATCAAGTAATTTCTATTCCAACTACCCAAAAATCCTAAGAACTTATTCATCATGTTTTACCTTGAGAAATAAACTCCTATCCCTGTTCATGTAGGGTAAATAATAACAATATTGAGCCCGTTTATTGATTCTCTTCACCTGCCAATGTCCATGATTATCTCCCCTGGATTATATAATGTTGTAAGAGTCTGAGAAATCATATTCCAGGTCTTTTTACTTTCCCTCTGACCTCTGCCTCCTCATTGCTAGAAGCTCAAGAACCCTTTGTTTAACTATGGGGTTTATGCAGACTCCAGAAACAACGTTCTGGACCCTTTGTACAAAAAGATCCCTGGCAGAAGAAAGAGCCAATGGAGAAAGCCTAGGAGAAGGCCTAGGAGAAAGCCCACCACGCCTTTACTCACTGGGGGCCGAAGGGATTGTCTTTTGGTGTGAAGAACATGGAGCTTGCCCTCATCTCCTCAGCGGCCTGGTTGGGCATGCGAGGTTGCCGGAGGCGCTCTGTCCTTGAGAAGTGGCTGCCCGGGTGGTCCTTGGGGTCCAGAGCCGGTTTGGAATGGCAGCGGGGCTCCACGCCGTCTCTTCGCTCCACAAACATGCTGACAGGTCGGTCTTTGGGGGCACTGTGGGCTGGAGAGCTTCCCCTGGTCCCAACAGTGAGGCCCTTGATGTCCACTGCTGAGGCTGGAGCCACGCCTGGCGTGGGGCTGTGCTCCCCTCTGCTCTGGGGGTGCAGGATGAGCACTGACTGAGGCCGGCTGTCTGCTTTTTTGGCTGGTTTTAGGGAAATGTCCTTCACTCTGCTCTGCTCCGTCCTCTGCAAAGCCTCTACCCTCCCTTGCTGCTCGAAGGCTTTGCGTTGTCTCTCCAGAATTTCCTTCTGCTGACGAATCTGCTCCATCATCTCCCTCTCATTTTGCAGCTGAAGCTGCTTTTGCCGCTCCTCCTTCTCCACATTGAGCTTTTCCAGCCTCTTGATGACAGAACCGGGAGAAAGGGCCCGTGCTGCTGTCACTGTCCCGCGTTCCTCTCTCTTGGTAGAGGGTTTATCCTCTTCCTCTTCTTCTCCCAGGGCTTTACCCTGGTCTGGCTCAGAGTCCTTCCTGACCTCGGAGAACGGAGCTGTCCTTTCCTCTCTCTCCGCTGCTTTATTCCTCAGGTTATTCTCCACCATTTTCATCTTCACACTGTCTTGTGGTGGAACGTAGAAAGTCGGGAGGTTGCTGGAAAGGAGAGTTTCTCTTGGGTGAGCCTTTATAGCATTGTGGGGGTCACCGACTCCCCGCTCCCTCTTGGTGAGGCTGTTGGGCAGCACCGTTTCTGCTGGGGTCTGTCTGCAGCCGGGCAAATCGCTGCTCCCCTCCTGCAGCTGAGCCTGGGGACTGCTGGGCAGGGAGTCCACAGAAAACGACTGTGCATCATGCTCATCTAAGACTAAGGAAATGGGCTTACTGCTTGAGGTATCTTCACTGCTTAACAGCTCGAAGCTCCCTTGAGAGCTCTCGCTCTCTGGGGTTCCCTGAGGGGAGTGCAATGCCTCGGACACCAGCTCCGTGGACCAGCGCTGCTCCTCCGACGGCGACAGCCCGCCCGTGGAGCGGACCTTGAGCAGCTCCAGGCTGAATTTCGCCTGCTCCAGTTCCCGCATCCTCCGGCTTTCCCTCTTTGCACGAACCACTTTTTTCTGGTTGAGATCCTCCAGCGACTTGGGCCTCTCTCTCACGATGATCTCCTCCTCAGTGTCCATCCCACTCTGGCTGCTGGCTCTCTCATGCCTTTTGTACAGGGAAGTGTCCAGTGGGTCCACGTGATTCACCCGATTATTCTCCATCAGTGATTTGTGCTGTTCTACAGCTCTCACTCGCTCTTCAAATGAGCTGTCCTCCCACTTCGATGGGTCAGAGCCCTTAATTTCCAAAACATCTGCTTCCAGTCCATCCTCTTCTCTACCTGCCAGGCCATTCTCCAGCTGCATCTCTTTTAACTGCTGCTCTTTCAAAGCTCTAAACCTGGAAGAAAGCAGAAAACCAGGATATTCAGCCCTGTGTCCACTCAGAACTCTTCCAAGCACTGCACTAGTGGTGTCTTAACACCACCACCACCACCACCTCACCACCATCAGCATCTCAAGCAACCCTCCTCGCACACCTGGTGCAAGACAAGTAGAAGGCACGTTCAGTTTTAAACCTTCTCCTCCTCTGCCATCTCTGCTACCGAAGGGCTGCCCCAACGCACCTGAAAGCTCCCCTCGTGCCGACGGCAGCGGGTCCAGCCTCCATCCCTGGTCTAGTTCCTTCGTAAGCTGTCAGAGCCAGAAAAGCTTAACCCATCACACCCCCTTGACTTCTCCATCTTCGCCATCCTGCCCGGACTGCGTCTGGAACAACTAGCAGGGACTTGTGCCGGCACCAAGAGCTCTCTGCAGCTCCCAAACGTTCCAAGAGATGTTAAGGTGCTCCACACCTTGCAGGCAGCACCTCTGGAGAGTGAATCGTGACCTGCCCCCCGGCCAGAGAGCCAAGGCATGGCTGGAAAGCCTGTGCCCTCCACAGCGGCTGGCTCCGGTATCCCTCGTCCTTGTGAGCCAGCGCAGCAACCAGATTGGTGAGGCAATCTGAGTTAAAAATAGGCTACTTAAACTGGCGCTGCTGCCAAGGGGAAAAAAAAAAAACCCTTGCGAGTATTTACGGCCTTGGCTTTGCACTGCCTACGTGCTCCAACCTGAAATAGGCTCTGCTTATTCCAAGAGCAGGACGTGCAGCTAAATTGTTAGAAAGCGTGGGCAAACGAAGGAACAGGGCAGGCTGGGAGACAGTCATGGATGCTACGAGGGGACACTGCCCTGTGTAAGTCACTGTAGTGCCCTGATTCACGGCAACCACCTTCCTTCCCTGCGAGCGTGACCAAAAAACACGTTCCTCTTTCCCCGAGGCCAAGGGCGTTACCTTTGCCGTGCCAAATAGCCGCGGCACGCCGCCTGCAGGCACACGGCTCTGCTCCTGCGGGCTGCGAACGCCTGCCGGCTGCGGTGTCCCCGCCAGGCCGCCTGGATGCTGGTGGCCGCGGCGTGCCGGCGCCTGGCGTGCTCCCGCCAGCAGCTCTGGATGAGATGGGCCGCAAACTGCATCTGCAGGAACCTCCGCCGCTCCACGAAGCCTCGCCAGTGGGTCTGCAGGACGACAGCGGCTTTGCTGAGAACCACAGGGTCTGGGGATGGTTTGCCCGTTTTTCGGCTCTGGTAGCTACGCCAAAATCTCTGCAAACACAGAGGGGGATTCCTTGTAACGGGTGTTGTGTGAAGATGGGACAGCGAGAGCACCTGCCTTCGTGCAGCCTCTCCAGCTCCCGCCCAGTCCCAACGTATTACGGCAGTAGGAGCCAATCCTGATTGCAAGCTCCTTCCTCGGACCGGAGTCCTGGTTTTACCCACGGATTTGGGGACGGTAATTTGCACTGGAGTCCAGCTCTAGCACCCACCTGTATGCTGATGGCCGCGTGCCTCAGGCTCAGGAACTGCCTCCTGCAGAGCAGGCTGCGGAACCAGCGCTGCAGCAGCGTGATCCTCCGCAGCACCTCCTGGTGCAGCAGGTCCTGCAGAAGCTGCCGCTCCCGTTCCTTCATGAAAACCTGGCCGAAACAACCCGAAAAACACTAGCATGGAAACCTTCCCAGACTGCGAGTCAAATGATTTAACCCTCCTGGTTTCTGTGTTCTGGATGCTCCCAAGGAAATCGAGGAGCTGATTTTTGTGAAGGCACCTCTAACAGGTTTCAGCAGTTTCACAACGGCCTGTGACTGCCTAGGCTCTGAATTACAGAGACAAAATGAGGAGCATTGTGTCAAACTAACTCTACATACACACAGAGATTTTGGAGGACATGAGTTTTTTGAGGCTGCCTCATTACAATCAATAACAAAACAATATTATTCCTTACTCTTTTATGTTAATAATATTAAAAGTTTCATTTAAATCATTGATCTTTGGTAAACAGAAGAAAAATAGTTTCATTAATAGAAACCATACAGATATTAATTTATCAGACAGAAATACAGATAAATTTATATCTGTGTCTAAAAGGCTTAGCTGAGGATGAACATTTACCATTGTTCTTCCAACTTGGTAATTGTCTGGATCGAGTTTTATCTTCCGGAAGAAATCATGGATATTGTGCTTAGATGGGCTGATCCCTTGTGGCAAAAGGACATGGAAATGGTTCACAAAATCCTGAGAAGGAAAAAAAAAAAGCAACACCAAGATTTGGTTGGTTGGATCCTGCTGCTCCTTTCTGCCATAAATAACAGATTTGCTCCACTGGCCACATGAAATGGGACCTCTGGAGCGAGCAGAAGTACAGATAACATTTTAAGCACTGGGGAACACCAAGTTTCATCCAACATTTGTGGTTTCATGGGAAAGACATCAAAGCAGGGACCCAGCAAGGTTCAAACGTTTTTCAGCGTGGGAGGAGAGGTTCTGCAGGAGCCACAGGGTCATCCAGAGCAAAAAAAATGCTCCAAATCCCCAGCAAGGGCCACTAGGGAAGGCGGATACCAACATCTGCGAAACATCTCTGAGATGCTCCAGCCGTTACTGCTGTGAGGATTCAGAGAGTGAAGGAAGTATAAGAGGATAGATCCTTCCAAGCAAAGTTGGGATCCCTGCTCCTGGCAAAAAATTTCTGAGCATTTTTCTTTTTCTGAACAGCTGCTGTGCAGAACACAACGTCTGCCCCAAAGCAGCCACAAGCAGGAAACCAATCAGCACCAGCAAAGCATGAAAGGACTGATGTACACAAAACCTGGCAAACACATGGAAAGAAAGAAAACAGGAAAAGCCGGCGAACTGCAGCGGTTCAGAGGATGCCGATCACCCTCCTGATGGGACACAGCCAACAGGACGGGGCAAACACTGCTCCCAGTAATTCCAGATGCAGAAGAGAACGTGCAAATCAGACACTTCTTTCCAAAAGGGAGTCCATGTTGCAAAAAAAATACAGGTCTTTTTCAAAAATCGTGGTGCAGTGGGCTCGCAGCCCTCCCTGATGTCTAGATTGGCTCATAGGCAGAGAACAGCCTGCTATATCCACTGCCTTCCACGAGCTAAAATTAATTACCCTGATTAAAAATGAACCAGCAACACTGAGAGAACTCTGCTAATGATGCTAGAGGTGATGGAAGACAAAGCCCATTGTTCTGCACCTGGAAGGAGTACTTGCAGCTGTATCCTGACTGGCGGATGCGCACGGTCTCCAGCATCCCCGTGTAGCGCAGCTGCCGGAGCACCAGGCTGTCGTTGAACCGCAGGGGCAGCTGGAAGGGGAAAACCAGATGAAGGATGAGCAAATATTTCCTTTCACTGAAGCTTTTAAGTTCACGGATGGGTAAAAGGTTCAGCAGATGTAGCACATGTGCATGACACACACAGTGTCAGCGATGCTACGGGAGGGAGGGAATGTGGGTCCCCAGGAACTGAACTAATCCCACCGGGATTGAATCCTGATTGCTTCTGAGACTTTCAAACAGCTAACTAGAGAAATAAAGCCATAAAAAAAGATTTTTCGCATTTGAATTGAATAAAACCCTCCCAAGGGCACAGTTAACGGGTAAGATGTTGAGCAACTAAATAATCTCCAATGCAAAAAGCTTCAGCTTTAAATGCCTGGGTAGAACTCTGAAGGATTAATCCACAAAGCATTTTGAACTGAGGGTCCTCGGTCCATGACAAGGTAAAGTCAAATTCAAGAAATATCAGTCAGTGTGATCAATGTAATTTATTCTGAAAGTATCTGCTTTTACTTATGGAAACTTTATTTTAAGGAAGCTTTAGGGCTCAGATCCAGCACAAGTGAATTCATGGTTCTATAAATCTCTCTTATGGCTGGTCAGAAGCTTCAAAGGAGACAAATTCATTTATTAAAGCCAATATATTTTTCATATAAATTAAAATACTATATTTGCATACATGTGTTTCTACAAATATAAGAAGAAACAACATAGTTTATCAAGAATGACACCCAAGTGATAAATCCATGCTTCCCCTTGCTCGAATCCTCTAAATCCAGCTCAACTGGAGGCTTTATTTCCTATCTAACCCCATGTAAAAATGGAAAAGATTCCCTGATTTCCAGCAGGATCACTTTCACAGGATGGCATTTACCTTCTCGGCGTTGGATCGGATGCACTTGACAAAATATGGCTCTGCTTGGCCAAGGGTCTCCATCAGTTTGTTGAGGGATGCCTGCAACAGAGACACAGGGGAGGGAGAGGAGACCACAGTGGATAATGAAAATCCAAATGCTTAAATCATAAACCAAGATAAATCAGAATTAATTATGAGCAAATGAGGCACATGGGAAATTATTCCCCAAATGAGCGTTTTAGCACAAGCAACTTGGCTGATTTTGTCTTTGCCCCCAACAAAGAAACCAAAGATAAATATAATGCTGGGCTGGATTTTCAGACCTCTGCCTCCCCTGGAGCCCAAATTCTCATCCCACTGCACACCCCAAGCCTCTTCCAGCTATGAATGGGAGCTCCAAGACAAGAATTTACACCTGGCACCAAACAACCACTGATGTTTTTTAAACACAAATCAAATTTTCCTTTATCAAAAGTGACTCCAGGCAGAATTTACTCTTGATTTTTAATCATCAAAACTTTACTGTTGGCCTAAAAATGAACTGGTTTTAATGAAAGTTCTGCCAAGGGAAAATCGTGAATTCACAAAAATTTTTGAAGTCTGCAAACTTGAACACTTCAGAGGTTGTTTCTAGAGAAGAGTTGCAATGGTGAAACTCCTGACTGAAGGATCACTGAGAATAGAGGGGTTTCCTGGTTCCATTTTTCTATTTCCCCTTATTTCTTCATCACCATTAAAAGTCTCTCCCATAAAACAGAATTTACATTGGCATCACTCTATAGCCAGCTGCTCCAGTGGGATGTCATGCTGAGTTATCCCTTCACCTTGCAAACCTTTGACTTTTTGGGATGAATCACAAGCTCTTAGAATAAAGCCAGGCTGAAAACCAGAGTGTGCCGAGTCCATTGGTGCTGGCCAGGCTCCTCAGGCACATTTCTTTTGCTGTGTCCTATAAATATTTTGGGTTTCTCTAATAGCTGAGCATATTACAAACATTGGTAAGGTGCTATAGAGTTGATTACTGCTGAGTTTAATAGAGTTTAAAACTCAGTCATGTAAAGGATATCCCGTCACATTTACTATAAGCAGAGTTAGAAATTTTGGAATACAAGAGTTAATAAACTGGCGTGGTAGTACAAAGGAGCATTTTGTCCACAGATCAGCTCACAGGAAGCCTTTTTTTTCCCTCTGATCATTTCAAAGACATCTTTATGAGAAGCCTTTCATGTTCAGAAAAATTCATTCACATCCAGGATTTTGGAAGGAGGAAGGGATGGATCCCAGGCACATGTGATGCAGCTGTGTTGTGTACATTAACTCCACTCAAACATCACTGCTCCTGTCCCGGGGAGCAGCAGGAACACCATGACGTGGCAGACCTCTGCTGGCACGCTCCTGGCTTTCTTAAAATCTGAAATGATTCTTTTTTTTGCTCAAAAGAAGCCTGTTGGGAGCTTTCAATCAGCAGTGATGCTGCAGAATCCCACTGTGCCCACGCAGGCTCAGGAAAGGGGGTCCTCAAGGGACACAGCCCCTTTGCTGAAAGCCCAGCAAGCAGAGTGCTCCCAGTGCTGGAAACGGTGGGAATGGGATGTGCTGGAGCCATAGGAGGGGACATTTCCATTCCCTCAGTGCCATCCTGTGCGAGGCAGATGGTTCAGGCTCCCTCTGCCATCTGGTGGTGGGGAATCCGCAAAGGACGTGTGAGGTCGCTGGATTAACCCTGCACTCGTCTCCTTTGTCCCTCTGCCAGCGAGACTTTCCAGCCACCCACTCCTTCACCACCTGTACCCAGCCTTTCAGGAACCCTTCCATCCCTGTCTCCAGGGCACCACCTGCACGTGGGTTGCAGGGGAGCTCTGCAGTTTTAGGTATGGGGGGTTTAGTTTCCCATCATGAAAGCCATCCCTGCTCCTGGCGTTCACTCCAAGGCAGCTATTTCCCCTATAGATTATCCTAAGTATGGGATAGTGGAAATCCATAGGAGATGCAGCAGCTGCAAGCCTGGTGTTGAGGCATTACACACAAAGCAGCGTTTCTCTGCAAAAAAAACACCATAGGAAACATTTGTGTTTCCTGCCTGCGACCCAATTCCATGCGCTGCGATTTTATTACTTTGCTCTTGATTAAAAAACAATGCTGCTGCTTTGTCCCTCAAAATGATTCTCTTTAACAAGTGATCAAGGAAATTAGGGGGTCTTTGGTTTGAATGTGCTGTGAAAATATACAAAAAAATATCAATTGTTCCCCTCGGGGCCTTTTTCAGAGTTTTGCTGGGAGCATAAACAGGTTTTGGGAAGGCCTTTTACTCCAAGACATCCCTGTTTCAACCCCTCCACAGTTATGAATTAAACTCTGCCAGAGTGGATTTTGACCAGAATACCATTAGATTAGACAATACGTAAATACGTAAATATGCAGATGTGCATTCTGCAAATTATATATACACACGTGTACGTGCATATATTTTTAACTATTTAATCTTACCCACACCTACACACGGAGACTTACTAAATATAAACCACATCTCCAAGAAAAAACCCAAAGCAGTCAAAATTACAAGTCAAAACCAACCCAAACTTGCTTAGAACCCAGATTTTAAGCAAAAAGCTGTGTTCTGTTATTACCAGCTGTTCATGCATGTCTTGTAGCAGTTTCCAAGGCGTCATGCACATATAGAACAATCACATTTAGGTTGGAAAAGATTTTTAAGATCACTGAGTCCAACTGTGAGCCCAGCACTGCCAAGTCCTTGGAGGATTATTTTCCCTGCACTAACCCGAGGGATTGCTGACTGGCACACCACACTGACAACACAAGATCAATCCCTCCTCTGAATTCCCCTGCTTGCCTGGAGATAATGCAGCAGGATTCTGACTTTTCTGCCCCTATTAAAATTCTCATTCTGTCTCAGAACAGATTATGCTGGATGAGAGTAAAAAGACTACAAAAAACATGATTCGGGGATTTTGCGGTTTCTGGATTTGGGGGAGAAAGCACCAAAATATGAGGTACCAGAGGACAGGAATGCATCAACATCTCCCTCTGCAGCTCATCCTTATGTGCTACCTTGCTCCACCATGTCATCCCCCACAATGATCCATCCTCACTCTTATTTCTCTTTATTTGCACCCTTGAAATAAGTGCCATGTCTCCCAGCTCCCTCGAGCCCTCAGTGGGATTCAGGCCTAAATGTACAGGGGATGGGGCAGGATGGTGCCTGGAGCAGGTGATTCCCCTCTCTCCAGCAAAGGAAAGGGCTCACCTGGAACTGGGCACTGATGCTGGGTGGTTTTTTCTTCTTATGGAGGTGGAGGAGAGATTTGGTGATGCGGTCGTGCAGCGTCAGGTTCGTGAGGTGCTTGAGGGACTTCACATCCAGCAAGTGCTGCACAAAAAGAGAGAACCCATAGAAAATCCAGATGTTACCATCACACCATGTGCTGCATCCCTCCTTTACCCCCACAGGGCTTCCTTAGGTGGTGTAATCTCGACTGGGAACACTGAGGGATGACTTCCCTGTGAGGGTGGTGAGGCCCTGGCACAGTCACCCAGAGCAGCTGTGGCTGTTCCTGGATCCCTGGAGGTGCCCAAGGCCAGGCTGGACGGGGTTTGGAGCAGCCTGGGACAGTGGAAGGTGACCCTGCCCGTGGCACGGGGTAGAACTGGATGACCTTTAAGATCCTTTCCAACACAAACCATTCCATGACTCTGTAATTCTCCTCACTGTTAACGGGCAGTTCATTTATTAATTGCATCGGTGCCTCTCCAGCTGCAAGATGGACACAGAGAGGAGTAAAACCAATGTTTGCTCCTCTCCTGGAGCTGTGTTCCTGACCACAGATGCAGCACCAGTGAGGACCACAAAAAGCATTATTCTTCTAGGCACAACAGATGTCCTGACATCTCCTAAAATATAATAAATGTAGCCAAGATGAAGGGTAAGTAACAAGGTTGTTGTCTATCAGGTACCAGCTCTCCTGCATCACTTACTTGCTCATTTTAGTTTAGAGATTTATAAATTAAATTCCACCAGCATGTATGTACTCCTTTTCAGAGGGAGAAAAAAGGAGCCAGAGCAGCTTCAAGGAGGATGTAAGTGCTCGTATCTCTCTCTCCCAGCAGAAATCAGGGCTGAAATCCTTTGGGTTTCTATGAACTCAAGAGCCCTGAACAGAGCTGAGCTGCCCAAAGTCTTGGTGTAGACACAACAGTCTTCTTCATATCCACCAGCATTGCATCACTGTGCTACAGCCTTAACCCACAAACCACAAGGGGGAAAATGCTGCTTCTCACTCACCTTTGGGAGACTGGGTTTGGCTTTGAAGTTCTTATTTCGCCTGGGGAGATAATAAATGGCTCAGGTTAATCCACAGTGCAATTGTGGAATGGAGGAGTTAATGAAACCAGCCCCTCCAAATGCCCCTGAGCTGCTGCCCGTGGCAGGCACTGAAATGGGGCTGCTCCTGCATATTGCAGACTGACAGGAATGCATCCAGTTAATGGGAATGGTTACACTGCAAACGATGGCATGCTGGGAATTTGGGAAGAGCGAACAAGCCAGGTCACAAAATGATTGACCAGCCTCCTGCTCTCCAAACCCCATGTTCATTCCACCCTGGGATGCTCCCTGAACCTTCGAGGAGGCTGCAGTGTGAATCATCAACATCATCAGCCCAGATGATTTATAATGGAAACTTTGATATGATGTCAACAGTGTGACTGCATTACACAGCTGCTGTATCTCCAGACTGGTGTGACCAGCAAGTTTGTTCCCTCTCTTTCTTCCCCGTGTCTGTCATTCTGAATGAATGAATGAGTTAAATCAGACACGTCAAATGTAATGGGGTTGCTCTGACCCAGCTGGGAAACAGCTCCAGGTCTACCCGGCACCCTGAGAGTTTTAAATCCTGGCTATTTACACTCCCCTAACTGCCCACGCTGCTCAGTGTGCTCCAGGAGTAAAGCCCACATTCCCCACAGGGTACTGACATGAGGATGCCATGGGCCCTCTCCAGCAGTTTGCTGTTGGTTGTGTTGACAAAAATCCCGTCCTTGTCCAGGAAGGAGCCAGGGCTGGCGAGCCTGTTGTGCCTCATCCCCATCCGGCCATTCCAGCCAACGGCGTAGGCATCCCTGAAACACCACACACCGTTAGGAAGAGATAAAAAACATGGTACAGTGATCAAAATAAATCATAAAATAACCCATTGGTAGAAAATGAGTTGCTGCTTTTTTCTTTCCTTTGTTCATTCACTCCCATGGGGCAAGTCCCCGGTGCCAGACAGCACATGAAGCCATCGTCTACTAAAGCACCTTTTAAAGATCAAATATTCACAAAAGGAACAAATTTCAGCAGGACAATAACAGCTTCCTGCTCCCTCAGACAGAAACCTTGAACCTGCAGGTACCTCTAGATACCTTTGGTGGTCTGAAGGATATGAGGCTATGACACCTGGTGCTGACTCTGTCTCCTCAAATTCACACAATCATTCCATTAGGAAAAGAAAAAAGCAAATCTAATTTGCAATAAACTCATTATTTGGCACAAAGATGGATGTCGGCCCCAGCTGGATGGATGGGTTGACCCAGAATCACTCTCTGGGATCTGATTACAAATCAGTCACTCAATCTGCTCCCCTCTGCCATGGAGCATCACTGCTGTGGTCTCCAGAAATGCTCTCCTGGCTTCAGAAGAGCTAAAGGGAATGAGGAGAGGAACCAAAATCCTCTCTGGGAGGGATGGAAATGGATACTTGACCAAACCACACATCAGGATAAGCAATTTTCAGAGATGAGGAGCCTTCCAGTGGTGTCTGGGGCACATGAAGCCTCTTATTGGCAGCACCCAACCAAAATACTTTTGGCTTGGTGGGTTTTTAGTGGTTTGCTGGGGTTTTTGAATTCTAAATTTTTTATCATCCTTGCAGAAATCATCATATGAGATAAAAGCAATCTAAGGAAGGATGTGGGGGCTGCAATGCCCTCCCCCCACCCCAAGTTATCTCAGACAGGAGGAAAAGGAACAGGAGGAGACTCCAGGCTGCACCAGGTCATGAGGATGCTGAAGGACACAGTGGTTTAAACGTGGCCTCAGGCACCGGCCACTTCTGAGGTTTGACAACAAGGCAGTCCTTTGCCTTAAAGCCCTGATTTGGAGGAAAGGCAAATCTCAATGCCACATGGAAATTAAAAAATAAAGGATGTAAAGCTGAATGTTCAGGCAGCTCCAAGCCTTGAGCCAGACCCTTGGAGCAACGTCACCTCGCTGCCTCATCTGAGCACTTCCCAAATTCCTTCCTGATCCTGTTAAATCAGCATTTTGACATGGACCACTATTATAAGGAGGGATCAATCACAGCAAAGTAAAACCCCTGGCTAAGAGCTCCAGGACCTGCTTTCTTAAGTATTCCATTCACATATTGTTAGTGAGAAGCTTGAACCTCCTGTTCACCTTTTTTCTTCTCTTTATATCTCAGCTACCATCCACCAAAATCCTCCTGTTTGCAGGTGGGAAAAATAAAATCACCAGTTGATGGGAACCACTAAAACTCAACAGCCACTTTTGGGATGTACAACACCATTAACCCTGACCAATCTCTCTGGAAAACCCTAGAAGTTCCCCCGTGGTTTTGAAAAACCCAAGAGATAAAATGACAGCTCTGTTTGTTATGGACATTTTAGGATGGATATGTTCACATGGCAACAGATGCAGGCTTTTGGTACTTCAGGGTCCATCACCCCACTGAGCCCAGCCAGCTGTTTCCAGACCATCACATGAAAGTGCCACTAGTGGGCACAAAGCAGCAGGATCCCAACCAGCCCAGGTGGTTTTGGTTAGGCACGGCCTGGCCTCCATTTCTCAGCAGCTGGGGAAGGCACTTGGAACGCTCTGCTGAGGCCTGGTTTCCTGTCCAACATGTGCAAACCACCCGTCCACCTTTTGCTGAGATCAGAGGAGAGCACTTGGCTCCCGAAACCCTCCACAGTGACTTCCTGAGTGATGTCATGCCTCAAAATTGCTTTCAGGAACAGGCCCCAAGCTATCCTGTAGGCTGGATGCACAACCAGACTTATCAGCGACCACATGACCATGAGATGGCTTTGAATGTAATTCCTGTTTCATTTGGAGCTGTAAATTGCTTGCCAGTCGATCTGCTGGGAAGCTGCTAAAGCCAATCTCTCTCCCACATGTGTTACCTGCCCTCCTGTGCTCACCTGCCGTTGCTCAACAAGCGCCATTTACCTGAAATACCAACATTCAGGTGTGACACGACCCTCCAGATCAAAAGCAGCTACAGTGAAAGGGATCCAAATCACCTGCCTGCTCTGAAAGCACAGGCTGCACCTTGGAGATCTTATGAGACACCTGGTTTGTACTTCCAGAGCGAAGGGGAAAGGTGACATTTGGGGACCCGTTACTGATGATGCCCAAAGGAAGTGAAGATCACGGACCATGCTATCGAGGCACCACAGGAGGGGGAACACAGGAGTTAGGATGACTCCAAAAGCACTTTTTTTCTGCAAATAAAGGCTCAGATTGAGGCTGCTGGTAAGACACAGCTGTTGAAGATGAGGACAGAAAACACAGTTCCTCAATTCTGGCTGTTTAGAAGGAATTGTCTGCTGTGCTGGCATGGGTTAAGCCACATAACCAGAGCTGACCACACACTGAACTCCACAATAAATAAACACATCCTCCCCCTTGCCTGGGTCAGGAGGAGTTTCCCTGCCTTTACAGTGTCCCTTTGCTGAGATGTTTGAAATATTTTGGGCTACAGAAATGCTGGCAGCCCTGGCTCCCACACTGAAGTGCCTCCAAAGCTGGAGTTGGGCAGTCAAGAAAAGCCCTGTCCCAGTTCACAGATGCTCCTCAGGCGCCAAAGGCTGGATAGAGAAACTGCAGGAATCCTCTTATCTACAAGGGAAGATCTCCAAAGGGACAAAGTTTCACCTTACGTTATCTTGAGGGAAACTTGCACAATCAGAGGTGCTGGAAACAGGGAACATCACCTCTGGAGACACCAACCTTCCCTGCTTGGAGAGTTACCAAGGACTGACTGTCACCACAACCCGACCCATCCCATCCCATCCCATCAGGGCCCCAGCAGCTGCAGCGTTAGGAGGAAGGAAAGGGGGTGGCAAACACTGAGGTGAGGACAGCCAGGGTTGCATCACCTTCCCAGGATAGTGTGGCATTGCTTGTCCCGCCTGATTTCTGCTCAAACTTGAGAAGTGGCACAATTTTATCAATTCCATCCCAACATTTTAAGTAAACCCCATCTTCTCCAACCACTGGAACGGACTTGTAATGATGTGAGAACATCCAGCTCTCCATTCAGTACAGTGCCACATTCAGTGAACATTCAGTAGGGTGCTACTGCCTCTCTCAAAGGGGAGGAATTCAGAGGAAGAAGGACATTCTGTTCTTGATGGCACTCAGAGAGCATGTGATGAACAAAATCAGGCAGAAGAAGGCACTTTTCTTCCCCTAGGAAAAAAAGGAATGATGTCTATCTAATTTTTGTTGTGGCTGTCTGGCATTAAAACCATGAAAAATGAGTCTTCATAATATCCTTGAAGGATATTTAATTTTGTGTGGAAGGCAAGCCACTGAGATGCAAGGACTGATTTCATGGACATATTTCAGGAGACAGATTCCTCTTGACTTGTTCTGGGCTTCTCATTAACCTCAGAGCAGCCATAAAGACACACCTGGATACCTGCAGCTCCAAGCAGTGGTTGGAGGAGCTGAGGGTGCTCCTTTCACTTCCTTCCCCAGCACACACCTGCTCAGAGGGAAGCAGAGAGGCACCCGATGCCTTTAGAGGGGTATTGGAAAATCAGACCTCCTGGGATGTGCAGAGGGATAGCACAAGAGCGGCTGGGAAAAGGATCAGTGCCCAGACATGCCTTGGAGATGAAGACTTTGACTTCACAAGCAAGTTAATTCTGGAATAGGGATGGAGAAGGCTTTGCAGAAGAGGCACAGATCTGTATCTCAAGTGTAGACCTGAGTCTCATTCAGTAGCTGCTTAAATGGTCAGAAACATCAAGGAAGGATTTAAAAATAAAAATGTACATAAAAATCTGTCAAAATCAATACTTTTTTTAATGCAAATGTGCCTTTTTTTCCCCTGAAAACAAGCGAGTATTTGGCAAAGTACCATCTCAAACCCCAGGTTTTCCACATTTCAGGGTGCCTGGAGCCACCACAGGCTGCATGCAGTGCTGCACCCAAACCTCTCCTCCTTAAAGGGTATTTCCTTGATATTGGCACATTCATTATTTTTTTTAACCTTCTTATCCCCTCCTACACCTACCACCCACCAACTGCTGCCTCTGACACAGGGAAGTTGCTTTCCCTGCCCGCTGTTCAGTCAGGACAAGTGTTTAGATCCGACCACACGGCAGAGAAAGAATGAAGAGAAGCTAAGACTGATAGGTGAGATGGGAGAAATGTCAGTGCAGCCATTTTTAGGTTCAGACAGTGCTCTCCCATCCCAGACCCCCGAGGTAAAAGCTGGATCCTTACCGTGGGCTCCTCTCGTTGATGGTGTTGACTCCCTGGAGATCTGAGAGCGGCGTCCGCGGGCTCTTCCGAGTGATACCTGAAGCAGCACATGAAGAAGACGTTTCCAGCTGGCTCATGCCCAACAGACAATTAGCAGAGCCATCCCCAGGGACAATTAGCAGAGCCATCCCCAGGGACAATTAGCAGAGCCATAGCTGAGCCCTGACTCTGGCTGAGCCTTGACGTGTCCTGGCACATGCCGGGCACAGCCGGGTGCCAGGGATGCCATCGCTCCCAGTCCCACCTCCGTGCCACAGTCATCACCCTCGTGAGTAACTCTGCTTGCTCCAGCCTCCAGTTCCTCTCCCACACGCACAGGGTGTTTTAGGGACACGCTGTCCCAGCTAGCCAGGCTGAGGGAAGGAGCTGATGGAGGGAGCAGCCACCTGTGCTCTCCGTGTCCAAGATATTCCTGCTGTGCACGGGATAACCCAGCTGCACGGGCAAAACACCTGCACATAGAGTGCTTGGAAAAATGGACATTTATTCCTCAGTCACTTCTTCTCTCCCTCCCTCCAAATATATGGACATGTGCAGCAAGTAGGAAATACTTTATATACTGTTTTATAAAGGTTTGATTGCCTATTGAGCCTATATACTTTGATTCCTAGAATAATTTATTTGTAATAAAATATATCTAATAAAACAATATAATAAATGAAGTATTTATTCTGTGTTCAGCCAAGGAAGCTGCCACACATGGTTACAGTAGCAGCTGTTATCTTCCCTGAAGTGGAAATGTTTTGTAACCAAGCACTTATGAAGACAGGAGACAATTTTTGTAGACAACAAAACAGTTCAAGTCACCAAACCACAGAAATGTAAAGATCTGATAATGTGGAGTTTGACATGAAAACAGCTGAGCAATTTGATAACTATCTCAAAACACTGCTGTGAGACAGAAAAAATCACAGCTCTCACCTCAGCATGGGAAAAATGTGTTTTTATTCTACCCTGAGACATCTACAGGGGAAAAAAAAAGCTTTCTAAAAAGAAAAAAGTCTAAACTATGGTTTGTAGCAGGACAGGAGGAAGCAATGGCATATCCCCTCCTCCCCATATTTATAATCCCACTATTTCATGCAGCCCAGGTGCTCAGCTAAAAGGTGTCCTGGTGATTTTTTGTTCCGAAAGATGAACACAAAGCAAATATGCCATGACCTGAGCCCATCCTGCTTTTCTGAGCCTGGAATTCCTGAGGAGAAGATTAATTCCTCCCAAAGTCAATGGTGACATCCCTTTAACAGGACATCTACCGTTCTGTTAAGGTGTTGTAACAGCTCATCTTGAAACTGAACAGGAGAATCTGCTCATCTTGAACTGGGCAGGAGATCCCTGAAAAGGCTGATGGTCCACCTGGTTAAGTTTTGCATCTAAAGGTGCCCAAATATTCTGGAAATGGCAACAAAAGAAAATTTGAAGGTGTGCTGTCCCTGGTCATCTCTGAACCCTGCCTGTGCTCCAAGGCAGGGCCAACCAAATCACTCCTGCTGAGGTTTGGCATCTTCAGCACTGGAGGCTTCTGGAAAGCAAGGCAGATAATGCACCTGAGTGCTTAACAATAACCAAGCTCAAAACTATTTTCAATCCCTCTTTTTGCCATTTAAGCCATTTTTGGGTTACATTTCTTGTCCTAGGAGCGTTCTTGTACCTCTTTCAAGACTGGCATTTTTACCTCCAAAGTCCTGATTTAGAGCACAGAAACCCAACTGTAAAGAGGGAAAAATGGGAATGACCAGGAATCTGTTTAAAATGTTGCATTAGTACTTTGTGTAGATAGTTTTAGACTAAGAAAGCACCTGATGTCCAGCTGGATCTATTTTTAATATAGATTAAATGAATATATTTTAATATGCCTGGATACTCCCCCGTTAAGGCCCAGAAGGCTGCTCCAGAAGCTGAATACCAATAAACTCATCAAAATAGTTTGTTTTCTCTCTTTGTTCAGAACTAATTGCTCAGCTCAAGACAAGGAGATGACCTTGGTTCCTGTCTCAAGGATGATGTGGAGGTATAACTCATGTGACTTGTGGGAAAAGCAGAGTCCCTGGGGCCCAGCTGGCCTGTGGGGCCCAGCACCCGACGGATTCTGAAGCAGAGCTCCAAGCCCAGCTCAGCCTGCCAAGATGGGAGCCTGGGGAAGCAGGAGCTCACCCCGTGGGAAGGATCTCTGAATGCAGAACAAGAATTACTCGTTTGCCTGGTCAGATGCCAACTCACAAACTGGCAATGTTCTTCTTAGATCCACTCCTTGGATTTATTCTAAGAGATCCCAAATTGTGTGCACTAGTCCGTATTAGTGAGGTTTTGAACCTGAGCTCAGCTTCCTGCTTCCCACTAAATTAAAGCTCTAAGTATCTTTTGAGTTGTATAAATTTCCTTTTTCCCACCTAAGGAACTGCAAACCAAACCCTTCGAAATCTCCCATATAGCTGAACCAACTTAAAACTTATAGTTGATTCATTAATTGCAAGTAAAATTACTCTGCTGATGGCTATCTTCTTTTCCAATAGTTTCTTAGCAGTATCAGTAAGGTCACTTGGCACAACACCACTTCATAAAATCTAAAATCAAGTAAAATTTAGTATCACTCCTTTATATTTTCTTATAGCAGTGTTGGGAACTTATAGGGGAAAATAATGTAGTTAAATTAAAAATTAAAGCCCAAATTAAGATCTAAACCACCACTGTTCCCCCAAGCCCACATGCTGCAGGAAGCACAGACATTTGACAGAAGGCTTCTAACACAAAAACCTTATTTATGAGGATTTAACATGCACCTACTTGTACTTACCGTGCTCAGCTCTACAGAAAAAAAGGTGGTTTCCACTTACACCTAAATTTCATGAAGTTTAAGCAAGTTGGGCTGAGGCTTTGCCCATGCAGAACAGCTCTATTTCTGCCAGCTTTAACACGCAACAAGAAGGAAGAGAATAATGGTAGGAAAATAATATATCTAAACATGAGAGCACCAAGTATCTATTTAAATATAAAAATAAAATAGAGTAGTGCAGGCAAGAGTGTCCATGTTGTCATGCAGGATGAGTTTATTACATGACAGAGGAGTGAAGATGAAGAAATGGAGACCAAGTGCATCATTCTGTAAAATAACATTGACAATGCCTCTGTTTTAAGTAAAAGCCCTGGGAGACAATATTTTCACAAGCTAAAGATATTTCTGAATTCTAATGAAACCCAAGTTAAGCTGAATTCCAGTTGTACCAGCCTTGTACCAGGAATATTCTTTATTAATTTCAGTGAGTAAATGGGGAAATAGGCAACAAAATGATTTTTGCAAGATCTCAAGAGACTGGTTTGCTTTTAATTTGACTCTTCCAGCTCTGCCTGATCATTTCCCGATAGGCTCAAACCTGCTTGAAGGCAGCTGTTTGGTCATGGAGGGCTCCTCAGGGCTGTTTTTTATTCTTTCCACATGGAATGCACCTGGTTTCCATTTCTGGATGTGTGAGTGTGGTATCAGAGGGGAGGGCGGGTGGTGGAGCCTTACTGTACTTCTCCTCCTTGCACCTCTGCAGGATCTCTAAGCTCCTCTGGTGAACTGGGTGGTGGAGAAAGCTAAAACTATCCACACTTTTCAAAACCGCACATGGCACTGCATCATCATGCCCTTGGGAAGCAAAATAAAAACAAACAAAAAAAAAATGGAGAGAAGAGAAAGATTTTATAAGCAGAAATCAGGAGAGGGGAAGGAACAAGCCCAAAGGAGCTCGAGGGTCACACGCTTTTGTGCTCGACACAATTTAACTGTGGTTTCCTCCACACGGCACTGAGGCACGGGAGCAATGGGCTGGACCATGTCCCAGTCCCAATTATAATCCTCATTATACAGAGCATAAACACTTAATAATCACTCCAAGATTATTTGTGCAAAAAGAGGATTATCAGATAAATCTTTACTTTTATTAACTTATTTTTAAAATCCTTTCCGTGCCTCTGCCCGGTGTTACCCGCAAATCCCTGTGCAGATGCTCCAAGACACAACCACCCGGAATTCTCATCTTGCATCCCAGTGCTAAATTTTGCTCAGATTTTGGCAATTAAAAGGAAAAATGTAAATTATTTGCATTGAACACCATTTCCATATTCCCTGAGGGCAGAGAACACGGAGTCTGGATCGGTTTGAGTTGGAAGAAATCCCCAATGTGTGGCCAAGAGCACTCCTGATGGCCCAGGGTGAGCACAGGGTGGAGCAGAGGTGACATCAGTGACACTGTGCCAACACACAGTGCCTCTCTGTCATCCTTGGCCAGGTCCAGGATGTGCCACACTCCCAGTGAGGCGTGGGGAGGTCACCTTGGAGTCACTTTGTGCCAGCACCTATGGGAGCATTTCATGTCAACACATCAAACATCGGAAAGGACTGCTCGGAATTTTCTGCAGGAACACTGCCAAGGGGCATCTTCCTCACCTTAACACCAGGGAGACCTCACACACCAAGCTTTTGGTTCCTGTCACCTTTATTTGGCAGCTTTTTTCATTGATTTTTATTGATTTTGAGGGCAGTGGTTTTTTGGTGTCAGGAATAAATCGCCAGAAGCCAGTGGGAATTATTTTTAAGCAAGAATTACCCAAGGAGCAACCCTTGTTGGTCAAATCCAGAGTCCATCGAGGACAGGCACAGCCTCAAGACCACAAAACCTTCATCAGAGCAAGGATTTAGGTCCAGCAAAACAAAGTCTCCACAGCCTAGTTTGTATGAACAGCACCATTTTTTTCCATTAAGTTTTTTGCTAAGAATTAGAGGGTTTTGCATAATAAATGTGTACTGATGACACAAAAAAAAAAAGTCAATCAGCCAATTTTCTTTCCTAAAAAGCTTGACAGTGTTCCTTTAATCCAAATTCACAAACAAATCCAGTTCTAACACGCAGTTCTATTGGACCATTTCAATTCTCATTGATAAACTTAGTAATAAAAGAATTAAAAATCAAATTATTGAAGAGTTCCACCCTTCAGCTAAGTGCAGCTCGCCTGATCCTGGCATCTTTCATTCGAGGAGCGTTGGCAGCACTGTGAGAAGCATCACTCCAACAGAACACAAAGGTACTAAAGAAAATTCACACCACTTTGCTGCTCTTCACCTTCAGGTTAACGAGGACACAAATCACACAATCACCAAAAGCTGCACTAGGAGGGTGTCAGGAGCACAAAAAGAGAAGAGTCCCCAAAGCCAGCAAGAAAAAATGCTGATTATCCTTCTAGAAGCATCTGCTTGGCATGGAGGAGACAACCAAAAGGATGATGTGGAAAGGAAGCAGAGAAAAATTTCAAAGCGCTGCTTAGCCATAAGCCAGGGATTTTTCTGGAAAATCCCTCTTGGGTATTGCTAGCCTAAAAGCATGAGAGATCCAGTTGGGGTTCAGACAAAGAGTACAAAGAGCTTTTAATCAAAAGCAGCATGTTTTGGATATTTCCCTGCTCCCTCACTTCACCTGCCTGATGGATGAGGAAAGGAACTCAGAAAGCAAGAACAGGCAGCACGTCTTGAAAAAAATATCTGCACAAATACTGAGTGCATGTGGATGATTGTGTGAGAGGCTTTTCTTACTCTACCATCATTCTGTCAGAAGCTGTGGGCACGTAGAGGCTCAAATCAGGCTAATTAAAGCCTGATCAAGGTTTGGTAAAAAACAAACCTCAGACGTGTGGTACCTTTGGTTTTCTGCTTCTATCTATCAAGAGGTGAGAATTTTAGTGATACTTTGATAACTCACACACATTTTCTGCCATAAAGGCAAAGCATTAACTCGGAGCTTTCTGCATTACTTTGGAGAGAAGAAAGGAACTCCAGCATCTGGCAGTGGATGCATCATGCTACACCAGCCTGACACTGGCTGAGCCTTCTGCCCGTGTCTAGCTCTTCCACAGCCACCTGCTTTGGTGACAGGATTTTGGAGGAGGACAACAGAACAGGGCAAAACCTCAATGAAAACACTGCTACTGATCTCACCTTGCTAAGTGTGACCCGGGCAAAAGCAGAATCCCAGAACAGTTTGGAGTTGGAAGGGACCTTAAAAATCATCCAGTCCCACCCCCTGCCCCGGGCAGGGACACCTCCCACTACAGGTACAGCTCCAAGGGCTGTCCAACCTGGATGGTCGTGCTTGGACATGGTGGAAAGCTCTCCAAGGAGGGCAGGGACAGTGATCCCAGCTCTGCCACTGCTCGTAGGCAAAGGTTTTCCCACAGATAATGTGTACCTCAGCATGCAATTTACATTTAGGTAATCACCTCCCAGTAGTGTTGCCTGTATAATGGAGACTTTCTTCTGATTTGTTCCCAATTTGATGCACATAAAAGAGGGTATAAATGATCTGAAGATTCTTGCTAGGTTTAAGACAAACTCTATCCAGCTTTCTGAGGGGTTTGTTTCTAATTTGACTCAAAACCCAGAGGGTACAAAGCATGAAGCCATTTGAATACAGGCTAAAGGACATGGACAGACAATGGAACAGCACCATGAAAAGGTTTAGAAATTCAGCCATCACCATGTATTAATTAATTTTGGTATGGAAAGAGAAGGCAATGCAAGGATTGAGTCTCAGAATTGTCTCGAGACCTCCTGGATTCATCCACTTTTATATATATATATATATGTGTGTGTGTCTGTGTGTGTCTGTGTGTGTGTGTGTGTGTGTGTGTATACAATCATATCTATATATTGATACAGATACATATAGAAAGAGAGATTTAAGCAAGTTACTGCCATAAATTCTGGACTGAAAAGCAGGAGTGAGGAGACGAGCACAGCAGTGCCCAAGTGCAGCTGCCAGAGACACAGAAAGCGAAGCAGGGCTTGAAATCAGCTCTTACTTCCTGAGACTGAACGACTTTTTCTTATCTTCTGGATTACCTCATTTGAGTTCAGCCTAGGGTTTATGCAAGGTGAAAATGCAAAGATGGATTTTGGAAGCCACCTCTGGAGTGACCTTTCTCCCAACGCCAAACATCTTTGCCATCTCCCTCTTTGGTTACTCTGTCCAAAAATGCTGCCTTGATGTGCCAGACAGACCCAGGCTCAGAGAATCAGCTCTTCTCTTATGTTGCATCCAAAAGGTGTCAGAGGAAGAACCTCAAGAGCTGAAAGTTGAATTTTTGCTCCCAAGAGAATGATTCTTTCTGCCTGAAGAGTTTGCATCCCTGCGCTCCTTGTCCCAGGCTCCCTCACTCTCCACGATGCAAACCTCACTGATTACCAAGTAATTCATGGTTGGGCTCTGCCTTTAATTTTAACTCAGCTGACATTTTCCCTGCTGAGGCTCTAATTCCATCACGGATTTCAAGCCCTCTTGTGCCCAGAAATGAATAGTAATAGCTTGTACCCGTCCTTCCAAAATTGCTTTATGCAGAGAAATGGTCTAAAAGCACAGCCAGGTCTTGCCTGCCACAGCATGATGATGCACCATCACTTTCCTTTAATTTAATGCCCCCGTGATCTGTGGTTCTGGATGACTGCAAAGCCATGGATTTTACTAGACAAGAGACACGCTCTCCTGCAGCTGAAAGGGTGAACAGTTTGGAAAATTATAGGAAGATTTATTGCCTTTTTTTGTTTCCAGGTATAACTAACAGTTCAATAATTATTACAAAAATAATTTGCCTTTTTTGCTGGATAATTTGTATGTCTCTGAATGACTCGGGTTTTTCTATCCATGCATCCAACAAAAAGGAAAAATTAAAGCAGCAGTGAAATGAAAATATTTCCTTATGATATGTTAAAATCCAAATGTACATTTAAACGTGACACCCGCAAAAAAAAAATCTACCTGTTGTTTCAACCAGTTATCTAATAGATCCAAAACTCCTAATAAGTCAGGCTACTTAAAACAGGGTAACAACACATTAGACCCAAACTGCTGCTGGAAAACAAGCTCCAGGAGCAGGTGATGAGCACACGTACCGGTTTTCTTCTCCACAAATCGTTTTCCAGCCTCCCTAAAGGCCACCATGGCCCTGAAGAAGGCCCTGAGGACGGCCCAGCGGAACACAGCCACGGGATCGACCCCGATCATGCCACAGATGAAGGCGTTCCTGCTGCTCCGCAGCAGCGCCACGATGTCCGGGCGCATGTGATCCGTGTTCTTCTCTCGGAAATCCTGGGGAGGGAGAAGGAAAAAAGAGGAACATAAATAATATCTACGTGATTCTCTGGGTAGGATCTGCCAGGCTGTCTCTGGGTCAGCACAGTTATTGGATCCTGTTTCTTTTCTCTCTCCTGCTCCCGTATCAGATAACTCTTTATGACCATCGTTCTCTGATGGTTATCACGCCCATTTATTGCATCAGAAACACGATGAGAGATTTGCAGCTGCAAATCCCGAGGCTGTTTCTCACACAGGCTCATCTGGCCACCGGAATTCCTTCTGCTGAAAACTGGCATGAATAGAAACAGGGTCAACTTTGGAATCATTTGCCTGGGATTCCAGAAAGTACCTGTGGCAGTGGGATGCTGAGACCTAAGCTACAATAACCTGTATTAAAAAGGGTTAATGATGAGGAAAATACTGGGTTTTCTACACAAACCAAGCCCAGAAAGGCCACCAGACATCCAATTTCAACTCATCCTTGGGGTGTAGCGCTGAACTCACTGCACATCCCTAAATTCTTCCTGAAATGACCACACGGAGGAGAACAAGAAGACCCTGTCCCTGCCACCTTTTCATTTCCCCAAACACTTCTCTCCTGACCCTCCCATCCTCTTGGGCCAAGTCCTCTCCAAAACATCTCTGTGGAGCCGCTGAGGCTTTCCTTCCCAATCCCAGATTTAGATGAAAGCAACTGCTGGGGAACAGCTGGGTGACAGACCTTGACTCCGTACTTCACTTTGCCCGCGTAGTGTTTGATGATGAAAGCTGGCTCCATCACTGCTGGGAATTCAATGTAGGAGTTCCCTTCGTGTTGACGCTTGAATTTGTCCAGCAGTGTCTGGTTTGTGGCTTGAGGAAAGCTGAGTGGAGAGAATTGAAAGGAAGAAGCTGTAAACACGACAGGAAAACTTTTCCACTTCTTTGTTGGCCACAAAAGGGAAAACAGAGACATTCTGAGCTTCCACTTCTGTGTCTGCTTCAGCAGAGCCTTTTGGTAAGAGAAAGCCAACCCTTCACCCTCAGACCTCATAGAAATCTGCAGCATGGGGATGAATTTCACAACTTTACCCAATTGAAGCTGTTTTATCCCAGTACAATATCACTGGGAGAGCATCACTGCTGGTCTCTTGCCAAGAAGACAAAAAGCGGGGGAGAAACCTGCAAGGCAAACGGCGGGAGAAGACCGTGTGCCCCTGGCCACGTGGATCTGAGGTGACCTCAGCAAAACCACCCGGCCTCTCCCTGCCTTTCACATGGAGGAAACTGGCACAAGCATCCGATGGGAGAACTGTTCTCTCTTTCCACACCAAGGCAGCCTCAGAAGCCACAGGTTCACCAAGAACCTCTCCTGAGACAGATGGATGCAACCAAGGATGCAAATCAGAGCGAAGTCCCTGATGCCATAAACTCCTGTGGAAATGCAGCCCCTAAGGACAAGTGCCCTCACTTCACTCTGGTTCAATTTTTACCACTAAATCCACCTTAAATCTCAATAACAGCACCTACACATCCTGCTTTAATGCAGGCACTTGGGTTCAGCACCTTTATATCATCACACCACAAGAGACAGGGAAAGAAGTGAAGAGGGAAGCAAAGGAAACCTTTTTCCTTCCCTTTAATGGAAGAAATTCTGGAAAGGAATTTTAATTACTACTTTTTAAGGCTTTTTGCTCAGCTGGCTGATTCTCCACTCTGTGTGTTGCCACCTCAAAAACAGCACTAGAAACACCAATCAGCCCAGCGAGCTATTAGCACCTTTCTGGGAAGCTGTTTTCTTTCCGAAAACTGAAGGATAAACACATTTTAACTGCAAATGCAAATCTCATTTCCAAAGCCAGCATTTTCCTACTCACTTGCTTTCCTCATCCAGCAGATGGAGCAGCCCCGTTGGCTTTTTGCTGATCAGGTTGATGCAGCTGGAGTTGTCTATGTAGTCGATGTTGTGCCAGCTAATTCCTTCTGCTCTGTATTCCTCCTAAAAAAAAAAAAACGAAACAAAGCAAAAACCCACAGATGGCATAATGATGATTTGGTGCAAGCAGAAATAAAAGACAAAATGCACCTTACTCCATGTGCTGGACAAAGTCCCACTCATCCAGATGCCTTTTTACTTCCCTAACACAGGACATTTTGATGGCAGAATTGAAGATAGAAAGGAAACAGGTTTCAAAATCCTAATAAGATGCATCTTTCTAATAATCATCAGATTCATTATTATTGCTGCCTCTGCCTTTATTTTTAATATGAGCAAACAACTTTAAAAAAGTATGTTCATCCCCATCCAAAATTAACATGAACTCCACAGATATTCTTAGAAATAAGGAGACTAAAGAGCTTTGAGACATTTCATAAGGAAATTTTTGTTACAATAACCCCTAGAAGGTCTTGAATTCAGTATCGGAGCCATTGTATAATCTTACAACAACATTACAGACAAATACAGACATGTGGTGCCTTAGAAGGCATTTTTAACATCCCTAAAGTCTTTGGATTTAAAATATACAACATCCCATTGGGAAAAATAATCCTGAAAATAAGGAACAGCTCTGCGTTATGAATTTTGGTTTCTCCTTTTATTTTTTAATCTTTTACCTTCCTTTCTTGCCGAGCAGCCAGGACACAGCAAAACCTCACAACAACATTCTCAAGTCCCTGCTGAACTACGTGCAACCGAAAACCACTGATTTGATTAAAACCCGTGGCATTTTCAGTGCCAAGCCAGGAAAAAGCTTCTATCCAGAAATTTCAGAGCAGGCACGAGCTGCTCCCGAGGGATTTCCCAGAGAGTCACTGGGAGTCAGCACCATCCATCAACTGCCTGCTTCCAACAGCCCCTTAATGGAGTGCAGGCTCCATTAGGCCCAGCTTTGCCAGCTCAAGACTGGTCAGGAGTTTGCAGAGAGCAATAAAACCTTGGTGTGATGAGCCAAGAGCAGCATTATTTCAGTGCTGACAGGCAGGTGTTACCACACATATATTTATTATCATGACCCTTTATTGAAGCACTTGTTGGGGGGGGTCTTTACATTTTTTGCCCCCCAAAAGTATCAATCAGCAATGCCAGATAAGGAGTTTTTAAAAATAGTCTAGTAAATGATCAAAAAAGACCAGAGTTCAAGGTCTCTGCTTCTCTGGGCTCATTTTCAGCTGTTCCACAGACCTGATGGTCAGTCCGCAGGTCCCTCAGGGCCTTGTTTCCTTCAGCGGAAGGATTTTGGATAACTCTCTCTCCTTTGCTCTTTTTTGCTCTGGGCTGGGTCAGAAACACTCACTCCCAGGTTCTGGGGTTTTTCCTTCCCCCCGATCCCCAACTCAACCTGTTCCCACTCTGGCCAAATGGGAACAAGGATTCAAGTTCTCACCAAACAACCTTTTCCACAATAATTCAGAGATTTGCTCTCATTTCAAGACAGGCAGCAGGAACTACTCCAGAGCAACTCTTCCAAAGCTTAAACGGAAATAAATTCCCCTTATTCCTTTCTTCCTAGCATTTTTCCAGTTCTTCATTTGGTTGCCTTCAGGATCCCAGCTCAAGAGATACAAATATGGCTTTGGGATGGCCTGGTGTAATTTCTGGGGCATTTGCTGGTCTGCAGAACAACCTGCAGATTATCCACAAAAGGACAGAAGCTATAGGATAAAATCACTGCTGTCTATTAAACTTAATTAAATTGCTAATTTAATTGTTAATATTCCATATGATTCCCATATTTGTCTTTAATGACCAGTTTCCTGCAGAATTCAGGAGATATCCTTAAAAGCTACCTCCAAAATATTCCTTCATCCCCGAGTGTGACAACAAAGCCCCTGCCATCCTTTGATGGATGCAGGGTCCTGGAGCACTGGAATATTAGGGAATTCCATTCAAACAACATGAGGTTTTCATTTAACAAGACAAAAACAACATGAAACACTTTCAGTCCATTCAAACAAAACCCCCTCAAGCCAGAGGTTGATTAAAAATCAGCTTAAATTTACACCTTGATTCAAAACTAAGTTATGTTTAGGGGCACATTCAAATGTCCTACTCCCGGAAGATCATCTTTAAGAACAAAATTGTTGACACTACCACTATCTGCAAAAGTTTCCAGTGCAGTGCAGTCCACAGCACTGGTTTTGGCATCCTTACTTGCAATAAAAACATGACGGTTTGCTCCTCCCACCCCTGGATACCTGAAACCTGGTCTGCCAAAAAGTGGAGTGATGCAAGTTCACTGGAGAGAAGAGCACTGAGCTCCCAGACTTGGCACAAGAAAGGGAGCAAAGAACAGAAAAAAGACATTAGGAGTTGTTGGGTTTTTTTTGGGTTTTTTTGGTTTTTTTTTTTAGAGTCCAGCAGCTCCATATTTTCATTTAATTATTGGGTGAGATGCTACAGATTGTGCCCAGGTGACCTCTGTGGACTCCACGAGGAGATTTCCCCTTCCCAAGTGGGAATTCACAAACAGCTTTGCTGCCCTAAGCACGGAGAGAGACATTGGCAGTCTGTCAGTGTGGGGTCACCAAAGGGATCTCAATAAAACAACGTTTATGATGTTCAAATATATTAAACAAAGATATAAAATGGGGATGCAGGCTTTGAAATGCACGTGGAATGTGAGAGTAAATCTTTACTCTCATGCAGTGTTAGCTGAGGCAAAGCAGTATGTAAAATTTGGAGTACCAAACAAGCAGAATGGGGCAGAATATCCAACATTTTTAACTAGAAAAATTACTGGAACTCCAGGAAAGGGGGAGCTGTTCAAGCTCTGTTAAAGAGAAACTCCGCCTGCCTACAACGACCCAGAGCATGAACATTGCCCATGGCACAGAATAATGAATTTAAAATTAAAACACACATGCTGAGCGTCAGGGAAACCTTCCCAACTGGGCTGCAAGGCCTGATGGAAACCCTCCTGCTAGGAACAGAAATATCCTGTAATTTTATAAATGGGGCTGTTGAGAACCAAGTCCTGTTATCTCTACAGGAGTGTTGGACCAGTTCTGTTATCAGGACTTTATTTTGGTGCTAAACCAAACCAAACCGCTCTAATCCAGGGTGGAATTAAAGATTATTTTTTATCCTGAGTGGGAGAAAACACCCACAAGCTCAACAAAATCTTGGAGATGCTGGAAAATGTCTTTACACCTCCACATATCATCATCAGTTACTCTGTATCCAGCCACAGGCATCAGTAAATAAATCCAAATGCTGAAAAGTACAATTAGGGGAGAAAAAGTTAAACGTTATTTTTAAACTTACACTTATCTAGATAAGATATCTGTGATAAATATGATCTTTAAATAAGATATTTAAATCCTCTTTGGAGTATCATGGTCCCTGGGTGCTGCTGCTCCGCAAAATCATGTGGTAAAATTCAGAGGTGAGGAGAGAGGGACCAGGGGCTTGAAAAACTTCAGAGAAGAGCAAATGCAGCGATTAAATGAAACAGGAGATGTGATAAAAATACAAAATAAAAACTACAATAAATTCTGCATATGTCTAAAAGCACTGAACTCAGGTTTTAGGAAATTCAAATCAAAAGGTGGTGAAAAGTCCCACCTAAAGATAAAGGTTTTGCCATGACATGTGAAATTTGTTGCCCTATCACGAGATATCAAAGATACACATTTTCCCATGATTTAAAGAAGTCCAGAGGGCTTTGGGCATCCATCCACACATCCTGCAAGCCAAAAGCCCTGAAAATCCCTCTGTGTTTCAGCGCCCTGGAGGCAGGCATCTTATCCCACAGGGATATTGCCATTAGTCACACTGAAAATTGAGAAACTGCCCCAAAAATAAGATTCACAAACCCCAAGAGCAGCAGAAACCTCCACCAACTCATTCACCTCCTCCCAGGCAGAGCTAGACCAGATCCAGGAGTTTATCTACTCCAGCCTTTCCCTACTGGAGCATAGGAAAAACTTGTTTACCCGATGAAAATTCCCAGATTCAAGTGAGAAATCAACTGAAAAATCCCTTTTCCCAGCGTAACTCCACTTGGGAACATTTCCCATTGAGCTCCTGTCGTAAAAACTCGTCTAATCCAGAGCCACACGATCAACAAGCAGCTACTTTTGGATGTCTAAATGTATATATTTGGCATAAAAATTCCCGACTAAACAGAAGGGTGTGAAATTCCTCTCTTCTTGCCTTGAACACCATCTGCTTCAGCTTCAGGCTTCTTTGCAAAGTGGAATTAACTAGGAATTAACCCCCCTTCCACATCCCTCTCCATTCCTAGCTGAACTCCCCAGTTTAAAATAATCCCCAAATATTTTTGTATCGTATGTTAAAAAGGGTCGTTGTCATACGAAAAATTAAAGGAGCTAAACCTCAAGAAAGTTCTTTTCTGGCTTTGTATGGACACATTTGCATCCTAAAATCCAGCCTGGGGAGCTTGGGGAAATTTGTCCACAGCTGGAAACAACAAGGTGTGGGAGAGTCTCTGTCCTAAGGATTCAAACATCCCATGAACCCATCCCACGGAGGATTAATTGCTCATTCAGCAAATGGGCGCTGTGAGCCAGGCCCAGCAGAATCATCCTGGCATAAACTGATGATTAAAATGAGTTTGATATGAAAATCCATAGGATGTGGGAAGTTCCTAAATGAGCGAGAGCAGTGTCTGCTCCTCAGTCTGCCTGCGCTGCAGACGGGGTGGATGCCTCGAGTTCCCGACATCCCTCCAGGAAAAGATGCTGAGGCCCTAAATGAAAAATGGTTTCATTTAGGAATGAGGATTTTTATGTTTGTTCTCAGTTTCAGTAGAAAAGGAATTTATAGACACAGACATAAATATAAATATACAACACATATATTTTTTAACCATGTGCTCACAGACACAACGAATATAAATACTGAAGCACATTCTCTCTGAACACGTAATCTATAAACAGGTTTTTGAGGCCCCCTCTGTCCATGATAATGTGAGGCAGTGCAGGGGAGCTGATGAGCCAAGGTCCTCCCTCCAGGTGACTATTTCAGCAGCTCCTCAGCAAATGCCACGTGAATTTGGTTTTATTCTGAGGCTGATGCTTCACCCACTGATAACCTCCCCACTGCTGTACGTAGGTGGATTTGAATTTATTGGAATTTGGATTCTCCCTCATGAAGGTGTTTTAAACCAGCAGGTTCAGCCCAGAAAATCAAGTGCCAGCTCCACACCATCCATCTTAGAGCTCCAATCAGCTCCCTGAACTTCAGTGGCCACAGGGTTTCAATCATAAATTCCATTTTGCTCTCAAAACGGGCAGAATTGGGTTTGCATGGTTCAGCTGGCAGCACACACATCGCCCTGATCCCATGGGTTCCCTCTGCCCAGCCAGGAGAGTTTAACGCTGCTGTGTGATCTGCTGCTGGATCAATTCCTTTCATTTCTTGGGACCAAAATTAAAGAGGAAAAGAATTTATTTAGCCAATACATCTGAGAAGGAGCCACAATCGGCAGGAAACATCATCTATCACAAAAAAAGAAGGAACCAGCTCAGAGGAGAGGAAAAAAGCTCAAGGGATCATGGTGACTTGGAAGAGGGATAAGGGCACTTGGAGAGCTACAGCAAGGAGCATGGGATGAGGGATGGGATTGCCAGATGCAGCACTTCACACCAGGATTCAATTAAAGCTTAGCAAATTACATATGAGGAGAATTGGAACTGGATGATCTTTCAGGTCCCTTCCAACTCCAATCGACTCTACGGTGTCAAAGGATATATAAATAATGTAACAGAATAGGATAGATGCTATTACATGTTATCCATTATATGTTATATTTATATATTTACTGCTCATCATCTGGAGAAGCCCACTAGCAAGTGGGTGGCAAATGAAGCCCCCCAGCCCAGTCCCAGCCATGCAACACCCATGGACTCAAGGATGCTGGAAGGACACAAGACAAAGCTCCAGGGGATGGACAGTGGATCCCAGGATCACTGAGCTTGGAAAAGACCTCCCAGACCATTCAGCTCAACTTGTGCCTGATCACCACGTTGTCACCACCCCAGAGCACCGAGTGCCACGTCCAGGCTTTCCTTGAA
The DNA here is from genome assembly GCA_013400315.1 of Bombycilla garrulus. Lineage (NCBI taxonomy): Eukaryota > Metazoa > Chordata > Aves > Passeriformes > Bombycillidae > Bombycilla > Bombycilla garrulus. The sequence goes on from VXBU01013530.1 coordinate 361,133, forward strand.
CATCTCAGGGATGGGGGTTCACCACCTCCTGGGCAGTTCCAGTGCCTGACCACCCTTTCCATGAAGAAATTCCTCCTGATGCCCAACCTGAACCCATCCCGGCACAGCTCTGATCAGAGCTGTCCTTCATTTCACCAACGTGCTTTGAAATCTTCCTACCCTGCAGATACCATTTAAACAGCTCTCAGCATCCTGATTTTTATTAGTATAATTTATGTGCACTAAGCATCGTCCTCTTCCCCCAAATGTGAGCTGCACTCGATGGCGTTCTGCCAAATAATAAATCAATAACTTGTGCAGCTTGTTCTCTCTCCACGGGTCATGTGGCTCGCAGCTGACGGCAACATTTCTCAGAGGGCGGCAGCTCTCCCATCTCCAAGGAAAACAGAAATCTGAACCCAGCCTCCCAGGCCTCAATGGTTGACTTCTGATGGTTGGCTTTTGTCTTCAGAGGCAATAAAGAGGTGTTAACGCCTAACCAGTGATGAGATACAGAAAAAACCCTGGCTGGAAGGAAAGGAAGAGTGTTCCAAGCAGTAGGAGAGAGACCCTTCTTCATAATTTATTTAAAATTGGAATAGTTTAGAGTGATGCTTTTTAAAATTAATTTACTCCCATATTAATTTCTAAATGTGATATTTAAGTAAATAAGATATCTAAACTCAATTTAGAGTGTCATGTTCCCTGGGGGCTGTTGCTCCTCAGAATCATGAGGCGAAATTTAGAGTTGGTTGAAGGTGGTGACCAGACCTCCAAACCATCAAATCAAACCACCACGATTTAGCCCAGACTATTGAATTTCTCCACCTCTTGCACAGGACCAAACCTGTAGACCTCCCTAAATATTCAGGGAGCTTTGGATGGCTGAGCAAACATTCCATGGGATGTGTTGTCCTGATGAAATTCAGTTTTTCAGTCTGAGCAGGCTGAGATTTGCTGGCTGGGACATCAAGCTCACCAGGGACCCAGAGAATAGAATTCACCGAACACCTGAGCTCCTGCCACTTGATTGTACTCCAAATTCTCTAATTTTTTCAGCCTCAGCCTTGGTTATTTATCGATTTTTTTCTGAACAATAAAAGCATGCCCTTGAAACTGAGGTTTGGTGGGCAAGCAAAAGCTGGAAAAAGAGGTAGAAAAGAACTTTAACAGCAAGATCTGTGGGATGAAAAGCTACAGAAGGAGTCCTCAAGCTTTGCAAAGCATCAGCTGAAACAGGGAAGGGTGGGTGAGGTGGAGAGAACCAGGCAAACCTCGGCAGGGATGGGGGGAGGACAAAGATGACAAAGTTTGGAGAATGGGATACAGTAAAAAATAAAAACTTGTACTCCTGGACCTTAAACTGCCAAAGACCTCAAAACTTGGAGCAAACAAAGATCATGGGTGGTATGGTACTGGTGATCTCCAAACTAAATCTTCATCCACAGCAATTATTTAGTGCAATGCCCTAAAAAAACCCAACCAAAAGGCAAGGTGCAATGCAGAAATGTGGTTTTCCTCTCCCAGAAGCACCTGGGTGTTCTCTGATTTTCAGGGCAGCTCTGGGCTTACCTGCTCTGCACAGGAGGCCACTTGATGAGGGCACAGAGATGGAGCTGGGCCAGGGGACAGAGAATCACTGCCCAGGTGATCAATTTCTTTCTTTTTTTCTTTCTTTATTTCTATATTAATTAACTAATTAACCTTTCTATATTAATAGATAGATGATCACTGATCTGGATCAGAGAGTAAACCAGGATTTAGCCCCGAGTCACAGCACAAGACCTGCTGTATTTTTGGGAGACACCAGGCTGAAGATTGAGGATGGTTGTGTTTGCAAACCACTGGAAATAGTGTCATCTGCAGACAGAAGGTTTAAAAAAAGATTCACCAGACACATTGTATTAGATTTCACCATGGAAAAAAAAAAAAAAAGGGAATAAAGGTTAAAATAATCCCATGGTTCTCCTAGAGGACTGTGGTGGATATTTTGGTTTCCACAACATCGACAGCGTGTAATGGCAACAATTCCATCATGGCTAAATGCAGTTCTGGCAGACAAATTCTATTAGGATTTCAAGAAAAATCCTTAGTGACTATTTAATTTTGTCACTTATTTTTTTGGCAGAAGTATCCAGGTATCTCAACAATCTCTCTTCAGCCTCCTGCAAGCTTTGGAGAGCTGAGGATTCAGAGAAGGTTCTATCTATTTCAGGTCTCCATCACCAAGACATGAAAGAAACCCTTGTAAAGACACAAATACCTCAGATAAATTCACGTTTTGAAGTACCAGAACTATTCTGGTCCTTAGAAACACAATATTAACTCCCTGGTCTTCGTTTGTAAACTCATGACTATCATTAAAAACCCTGTGGGCAGGTGAGGAAGGAAGGACATTCTGATGACCCAAGGTCTGATTGAGTTTTCTTTCCATCAAACCCACTCCTCCACATGCAGACAGAACTCCAGGGAAAATAAATAGTTAAACCATCTAATTCCTTCACCCAAGGATCAGTGCTCGTGCAGCTGCACAGATTACTTGTATTTATAGACTCAACCTATGCCAAGATGTCTGAATTTTCCAGCAGCAGAGCTCACAGTGGATCCAGGAGGATGACGTGCTCTGGCGTTAAGAATTGTAATGGGCCTTTTGCAGTTTGATGGCTCCACAACTGCTCCTCACATCCACACAGCAAACACTGACCTCTCAGGCTTGACAGATTTCCAGCAGAAAGCTAACTGCCTCTGAAGCTGCTCCAGGAAGAATTACAGACTGCTGCACTCGGGACCTCTGTGGATCCCAGGTGTGAGGGGAGCACTGCCCTGCTAAGAAATCCCGGCCCAGGAACAGGAATTCCCTCATGGATGATGGCATCTTGGAGGAGGCTGCTGAAACCCCACCTCTGAGCAATCTTCTGTCTCCAGCCTTCAGGAAGGATCCTCCTCCCTCAAATATCTTCTAGGAAGTGTATGACAACGTTTATAAAAATCCAGCTGCTTTGGCTTTGTGGTAGTATCAAAATTTGCATTTTTATGGTGGACAATGGGAAAATAAACCCATCCCTAGAAATAGACAGGCTTTCCAATTCTTGGAGCATCTATTGAGTAGGGTGCACCTGCATCCAAAGGCCACTTAAAAACCTGAAATTAGATGGCTTTGAGCAGCTCTGCTCCACCTTATTGATCAAAACCAAAGAGATTAAACAGAAATCATCAAACTCATGAACAAACACTCCCTAAGTGACCCACTCAAGCATATAACACTTGTTTTTCAAACATCCTCATATTCGAGGCAACTCTTTCTTCTGAATTTTCCAATCTCTGATAACACTGGAGAAGCCCAAAATGCAACTATGAGAGTTTTTGGGAAGGGCTGGGTTAATTCTGTAATGATGATAAGGAGGGTTCCCCTCGGCCTCCCCCAAGAAGGATTTCACCTGGAGAGGACATGCAGACTGGCACGTAAAAAAAAGGCATTTTGAAGGTCTCTAACATATTTCCTGTATTATACAGCCCAATAATTGTTCATCCATGAAACAACACACGGATGCTGAAAGAAACTTTCAGTTTTTCTGTCCTTCTTGTTGGATAACAAATGGAGAAGCCTCCTCCCATCCATCTCAGGGATCTTGTGCATGTTACCTGCTGGATTGCAGCCTGTATCTTTGTTATCTCTCTTAAATGCATTAATTCAGGTTGGAGAGCAACACCCTGTCTTAACAAATGCAAAGCAAAGCTTAAAGTTCAGCCTTTCCTAATCTGCCAGGGCTATTGAAGGTTGTAATGCTCTAAAGTCTAGCCTTGGAGAACACATGACAGTGACACTTCCCCTCCCTCCCCACAAATCAACACTGGAAGGCAAAAAAAACCACTGGAAGATTGGGGAGGCTTTTCCACAGATACCAAAAAATATCTTTTATGGGATATCAAATGGCATGGCAGCATGTCCAGGCGAAGGCAAGGAAGGAACTGCTCATTCCTTGATGAGCCCTCTGAGCACATATCAAGGAGACGACAGAGCAGTGGTTAAGGTCTTCATGATGTTTTTGGAAGCCAAAATGTTTATTCTGAACCAGCAAATGTCTGCCTGGATTTTATTTTATAGGTGGAAGTTTGTCATACGGTCAATTAGAAGTTAAATTTGAATAATTCAGTGTACACTCCTTAAGAAAACAGAATTAAAGGGACAATTGCAGAACTTTATCAGGGACACAAAGTCAGGTCAATACTCACTGGCACCAGAGAGCAAATATTTATAGACTCACCTGTTCCAGTTTAAAGATGTGTTGGTTAAAGTAGTGCTGCAAGCGCTCGTTGGCAAAATTAATGCAGAATTGTTCAAAACTATTGTTTTCATAGTCTTCAAACCCAAAAATATCAAGCACCCCAATGGATAAAGTCTGCAAGAAAAGTAAGAGTGAGGATTAGAATAAAAATCACATGAAGTGGATTATTTGTACACAGTACATAATCAAAACCACACAGGCAGAATTAAATATACTTAATAGCAGGAATTTTACTGGAATTGTTGATATTGTGCCATCTGGAAGACTCCTCCAAATCAGAGAGACAACATGTAACTTTAGATATCTGGACAAAAGGGCTTGTTCTAAGAGAAAAGCCCTTTGAGAGGTGAGTTTTTTCTTATTTACAAACGGCTATCTTTGAATAAACCTGAATTCTGTTCCAAGTTATTCTATTGGATTTAAGAGTATTGATCTTCAGAAGGGAAAAATGGGGAAACAAAGGCTTGGGAAACAAAGGCTTGCACAGGACAACCCACAGGAACTCACTCCAAGGTGAGTGCATTGTCCAAGCAAACCCTCTACAGCTGCAAACCTCAAGAGCAAACTCCTGCACCTCAGGGCTTCCCATGGACATAATTTGTGTTCTCCTGGTGAAAACTAAAATAGTACCATAAATAAAGCATCCACCTTGTTTGTCAGAAAGATCAGACTGATCTTTGGAAGGACTGAGTCGCTCCTACCTCACTGAAAGGGGGGAATTAATGCAAAAATAATAATGCTGCTGAAAAAGGGACTCCAAAACCCTGACTAAACTTGGCCCTAACTGCTGAGGCCAGCCCTGCCTGCATGACCTTCCCCTGTGACACCTGGCTGTGTCCACACGGCTATTCTGTGCTCCAGCACATTTTTCCACCAGCTCCTGTCAGTTTGTGATGAGGGATACAGAGAGACACCTCTGTGCTCCTTTGGTTCATGGGCAAGAGAGGTGTAAAGCCCACCCCGTTTTTTTTTGGAATCCACTGTCACTATGAGCCCTACATTCTCTCTAACGAAGTTCACAACAGGCAAGTTTTTCTTTCATTAAATCCAAAATCCACAATATAAATTGCAGGATTTGGTGAGTTACAGTTCTAAACAGCCTTTTTTCGCCATCCCTCTGATGATTTTGTGAACCTCAGCCATATCTCACCTCAGGCTTTTTCCCAAATTGAGAGTCAATGTCTGTTTGGTCTCTAATCTACAATTACATCTCGAGACGCCCATCAAGATGTGGGTGCACCAAGGTTTCCTCTGTTTTCAAAGTGAGGTCAGTGCTGCAGAGAATTCCCAGCTTGCTGTGCATCCTCCTGGCCCTCTCCTCTCCCCACAGCAGCCGGGCAAGGAGAGGCAGCAGGATGTCCAGGTGTGTGCTGGCCCACAGGTGAGTGCAGCCCACCACCTCCCACCTCAGACTGGGCTTCCTGCCCTTGGTGGGAGTACAAATGTGGAACTTTCTTTTTTGTGTAGGTACTGGGTTTCATAAAACTTGAGCCTTCTGCCTGTCAGATGGATTTGGGAAACCCAGAGGAAGAGGGAATGGGGATGTGTCAGCAAATAAACCTCATCCAAAGAGGGAGCCGGGGCGAAAAGCTCAAGATACAGTTTCTGCAGCAGCTTCCAAGCCTGTACACGCCTGTTGTGTTAAACACCTAATTCATAATTAGTTACAAATAAACTCCAACTGTGCCCACCCAGAAGGGCTGCTGTCATTAGAAAAGGGGTGAAGAGCCTAAAGGACACATCTGGGGAGAGCTCCACCAGCAGCTTGTTGGAGCACCACGCTCTGGGATCCAACCAAAGCCACCTCATGCAAATACTCCGTTCACCTGTTACAATTAATTTAATAATTAATAAGTAATAATTAATAAGAGGTAAAAGCATTAGCACCAGTCAAATGAGCCAAACCTCAAGTAGGGAGGAGAAATATCCCCTCCCCTCCACCTCAAAGGACCTGAGAGCTGCCAGGTGCCCTGGTTTAATTCTCTTGGTGTTACCTGCACTCTGGATTTTCTAAGACTTGCTTGCTAAGACCAGCTTAACTCCACTGCCAGGAACATAAACCAGACTGTTCACAGGCCTTTCCAACACTGCCTTTTGTCCATTTTCAACACATCACATAATGTGGGAGGAAAATATTCCTTCTGTGCCCGACTCCTGACCAGGGAACCACCTACGGCTGGAGCAGGCACGCTGCCGTGGGCAGAGCGGCCACTCAGCTGTGAGCTGGACCTTTGTGTGACCTGGACTCTGGCCACTGGGACAAGCAAAAACACAACAGAAACAGCATTTAAGCACCAAGATAAGTCTCTAACCCATTTTCCAAGAGCTCATTGACTACTTCATCTTTTGTCCAGGCTTTTCTCCCTATTCCAGGGCCAGACAGTCTCTACCTCCCTGATGCCATGATGAGCATGAAGGCCCTTGGCCACTTTCCCAGAAGTTACTTGGCCAAACACCCATGAGAAACCAGAAGCTGGAAATTGGGAACCACTGGACCAAGGACTGAGCCTGGCAGAGGGATTCAGTCTCACCCACTGCTTCCCAAAGTCCAGCATCTTCTCCTGCTTGTCCCAAAGCAACCCTTTTGTTCACCAGGCAGAAATCTGCCTCACCCCTTTTTTAAATACATCTCAGGAGGAATTCTTCTTAAACTCTTTGTATGATTTATGGATTGTATTTTTATCTATATTAATCATAGAAAAATTGATGATGGAAACAGAACTGACTTTTCCCATCTGCCTTCACACCACCCTTGCAAATCATGACCCCAACCCCACTGCTGCTCAAGCTCATCCCTACAATCCACAAGAGCTCAAACAAATTCCCCTACATAAAAGTCTCTATTCCACCATATACAAACAAGACTTGGAAGATAAAATGCTCACATTTCCACGCTATTTATGGATTTACTGACATCAGCTTCAAAAGCATCGTGTTGATGCCCTGTGGAAATAGTTAAGCCTCTGCCATGAGTGAAGACTTTAAGCTGAGCAAGGTCTTTAAGCTTTCACAAATTTAATTTAATATGAAACAACTGAGCACAAAATCCCTCTCCCTTTTTTCCAATCCTGGTTCATTTACTGCATTGAAACTGCTACCAAATATATTTCAGTGTGGGCGTGGAAATACTCTTATAAAGCAAAACAGAAGAGTCATATATAGCAAAAAATAGCCCTGTCAGTTATAAAAGAATCTTATGGAAATATTATATTTTAAAGCTGTGTCTTTATAATTTTTTTCTGTCACCTAAAATTAAACACACAGAGAGCTATAAAAATAATTTGCATTTCACAAAACCACTGCAGGTATCAAGCCACTCATCCAGGAGGAGGATGGTTAATTCTGCTGTGGTTGTTATACAGAGTAAAACAGCATTTTTCTCATATCCCTGTGTTTGTAACTCCCAAACTCCTCCAGAATACAGATTTTAAACTGTGTTTTTTTTTGCAGAGTTTCATGCCAGAGAAATCTGGGCAGAGCTCTGCAGTGAAACAGTCGTTTGTCCTCTGCTACGACGCTCCCAAAAGAACGAGGCCAACGGATGCCACTTGGGAAAACTTTAAAACCTGAGAAATTTGGAATTTATGGCTGTTTTTCTGCTCTCTGTCCCTGATAAAGCAGCACAAATGTACTAGTACAGAGTCAAATTCTTGGCAAAAGGTGAAAAAACCACCATTTCCATTGACATATATAGGAATTAATTTTGCTAAACTGCTTGTAAGAAGTATGTAATCTGGCTGGGTTTAGGATGAAATTTGCAGTCTAATATTTAAAAAAAATAATAATTGAAGGAGTTTAACATTCACAAATTTTTCGAGTCTTCAGCTTCAAATCCATCCTTTGAATAGCTGCCACGAGGAAATCACACAAAGATAATTTGGACCTCGACTTGCCAAGTCTAGTTCATGTGTTAATGCTTTCTTTGTAAAAATTAACATATAAAATTAAAAAGTGTGACCATATTAACTAGCATATTAAAATTCCTGTGACGAAAAGTGCCTGTCTGTGAGGATTTTTAAATTTTAGGTGAACCCTGGGTCAGTGAGCACTTTCTGCTTGAGATGATGAAAAATGACCTCATGCTTTTCCTGAAATGTCTCAGCCATGACATTTAAACACAGAGCACGAGTTTTAAGGGCTTTTGGCAAGTGATGGCCTTGAAGCTCCATGCTCTCCAATTCCCAAAACACCAATAAATAGGGATCATTTGAGCTGATTTATGTTGCCCCAAATGCATGCTGGTGATGTAATTCCACCACAGAGGTACATTTTGGCAATCACAAATAGGTTTGCTTCAAATTCGGGGGAAAAATCTTGTTTATTACTATTTTTAAATTTTCTATCTCTTTTCATTTTAGTAATTTTTTTTTTCATTTATAATATTCCAAAGCTGATACTGTAAAAAATCCCTCCCCAAAATCCCAAAACAACCCCAAAATCCGTCACCACTTCATCCAAAAGGACCACTCCAACCTACATCACCCCAATATACAGGATGAGCTATTATATAAAGTGAAAGGCAGAGATTTGCTACAAACTTGGAAGTTGGGACCTAAAATTAATGAACTGATGCACATTAAATATATTACATGTTCAGTAATTCTTCCTCTGCTTCAGGTCAAAAAGCCAAGAATTAACTGGTTGGTTGAATTTAAATGAATTTTCTTCACGGCCGTAACTCCTTCATGAATTCAACCAAGAATTTTTCTTCATGGCCATTAATTGCAATGAATTTTCTTCATGGCCACGAGTCCTTCATGAGTTCAACCAGGAATTTTTCTTCATGGTCATTAATTGTAATGAATTTTCTTCATGGCCATGAGTCCTTCATGCGTTCAACCATGAATTTTTCTTCATGGCCTTTAATTTTAATTCTCTTCACAGCCGTGAGTTCACCTCCATCCCCACATATGCAGCACATCATCCAAAAACGCCAGCAGGGCGATTTGGGAAGAAATTGAGACAAGAACCAAATGGGAAAAGATTAAAAACACCCTTGGAAAAGCCTTTTGATCCACCACAATCTCCACTCTATCATCGTTTTAAGAAGTGAGATGGACTTGTAGCAATTCCTAACCTGATTTATGGAAGGAGAATTCAATAAGAGGCTCTGGGAGGTTTAGTAATCTCGTTCTCAAGAGAAGGAAAAGTCTCTGACCTCATTAATAAAGGTCAGATTTCAGACAGTTTGTAGGGAAGCATGAGAACATAAAAGGAACTAAAAGGAACTGAGAGAAGATGAAGGAAAAGGGAGTCGGAGCAAATCTGACCCATGGCAGCTCTGCCATTACCATAAACCAGGAGGTATCAAATAACTTATTCTCAACTTGGGTCAGAAATAATATGCTAGAAATCCTGTCACCAAGCAAGATAAGCCAAATCCTACTGTGTTTCCCCAAAATATTTCACTGTACATTTAACTAAATTTGGATATCAAAGGTTTGATTTACATCTTTCAAATATTTGCTGGACGATATGGAAGAACAAAGGCTGAGTGTTTATTTTTCTTTGCCCAGCTTCATCTTTTGATCTTCTTCTTACTGCTGATATCAAATAAACACATATTGGGATCTGAAAATTATCTTGGTTCCCATTGTCCCACTAAAATCAAATCTATCCTCATGAAGAGAGAAACTTCTGTATTAATTTTGGTCTTCAATTTCTCCAAACACACTCTGAGCTGAGATGGTTTTGAGTCTTGTTTTACCGTACATAATGTGATTATTATAAAAGAAAGCTCTGTGCCTCAAATCCATCATCTGACACCTTCTGAACCTTCCAAACCTGCAGGATTGTTTCAAGATTTATCTTAAAAGCCAGAGGAATATCAGTGTCAAACATGGGCTGGGATAAATCCTGGACATTTGCCGCAGGGTGAGTCACATATTATTCACCCACTGCACGCTCAGGAGTTTCTGAGGTGCAAGGCTGGATTTTGTTCTCATAAATCAGAGACTTGGTGTGTTTAAGAGATTCTTTTGGCTGCTGAATGCCAGCAAGGAGACGTCATCCAAGTGCCGAGGTCTTGCCCTGCAGCCAGGAGGCATTCCCAGGGTTTGGAGATGCCACTGCTCCAAGTCCACCTCCCAATTATTCACTGGTGCTGCCCAACCTTGAAACAACATGTGGGAGGCTAAGAAGAACCTGCATCTTCATCTGGGGTTTCTCCAAGAATGAGCTGAAAAGGATTTCAGGAGGATTGAGAAGTGGAAACAGGATGAAGGAAAAGCCAGATGAGTCCTCGTTGGCTCCATTTCTCCACAGTGGTGATTCTTGGTTGGTGCCTCAATGGCAGCTGCAGAGCCCAGAATGCCCTTGGACACTTGCTGGCAGCAATGCTATTCCTCAGGGGCAAAGGAGCAGCTATTCCCAGCCCTGCCCAGTCCAGGGAGACATTTCTGCTCCCTCTGTGCTGAAAAGAACCAAGTTGGGGGCTAAAAATAGGGCTGAGGAGGTGATGCAGTAGAACCGCTCAAGGGAAAATTGGCTGGTCAATGTTTAACAGAGATGCTCTGAAATGCACATAAATCTCTTCTTCACCATCTCCACCCCTAAAATGAGGAGGAATTTTCATGACTTCTGGGGGATTTGTAGGAATCAGTACAATTCATAGAGGACTCTGAAGATAAACTGAACTACACTCGTGCCTAGAGCAGCAGATATTTTCTGATATTTTGTGTGCTTCCTTTCTGCTTCAGAAACTCTGGCCCGAGTACAGGCCAGGATTGCTTCCTTGGATCTGGGTATGAGCACATTCCTGCAGCTCCAGGCCCTGGGCATTTGCCAGCAGGGGTGGATCTGCTCTGGCACACAGGCACCAAACACCACTCCCAGCTCTGGCACCTGCTGCCTGACCTGCATATCACCGTTACAATTTGGGGCAAAAAAAAAAAAAAAAAAAAGGTCAGAAACGCGTGAATTGTGAATTCATGAGATGACACACGGAGGTAGACGAGGGGGAGGGTGGTTACACTCCATGGGAGTCTTGGCTGGAGGAAGCAGAGGGTTAATGTGCAGCAGAAATGCTGGAAAAAAGCAGGAATTGGGCTGTTCTGGCTCTTACCTGCTGAGATTTGAGGTTGGGAACAAAAGTTTAATGGCCCATAAACAGCTACTGTGGTGCCTCACTTTCACAGCCATGCTGACTAAGCACGCAGGAGTGTCCTAGACTGATTTGTATTTCAATATTACAGAACAGTTAATAATTTTAAAAAAATCATTGGGAAATTAATAAAAAATAATTAGCATTTGAGATACATTTCCTTGTCAAAACAAACCTACTTTTCTGCCTCAGTAAATATGTAAACAGTGTGGTTTGTCTTTTCCTGACAGCCCAGACAAAACTTTTGATGACTTGGAAAAAAATCAGGAAAGAACACAACATTTCTGGTAAAATATTAAACAGAGGGAGAGGCAGCATGTGCAGTCAGAAGGCTCACTGGATGTTATCACTGCAACAACCCTTCTTTGCAGAAAAGCATATAACCAGATTTCATAGGCATGTTTTTATTTCCAGTCCACAATTCCGCTCCGCAAGCCTTTTTTGGAATTAAATAGAGGAGTGACCACACTGAGAGTCTCATCAACTTCAGTCTTGGGGCACAATCCAAATGTCAGTGCTTAGAGAAAATCCTCCTTTTGGCAGCTGTGACTTCAGTTTGGATGCACAACCCCCCCAAAAAACCCCACGTGCTGCTGGACCACGCCCCAGATTCCCAAGCAAGGGTGGCTGGAGAGCTGGAAGTGCCTGTGTGCACAGACACAGATTTTGGGGCACATGAGAGGGTTGGGGAAGATGTCCTGGGTCACAGCATCCAGACCCTGCTGTTGCAGGAAACTTCATGCCATTCCTTCCATCAAATCTTTGGGAAGGTGGTACAGCATCACACAAGCTCCACTCTTCCCATCATGACTTTTGTTTTTCTTTAAATTCATTTTTCTGCTGTTCTACCTTAGTACCTACAGACACACAGCTCATTCATCGTTTCATCACAGAGCCACTTCATCAAAATGTGGTAGCAAGAATTCCCTTTTTTTCCCCCCCAATTACACATGGTCCTATAGTTTTACACATAAGGAGGAAAATTATTTGCCATTGCTCCTGGAGCTGGTGGGGGAACTGGATTTTGTGACTACAAAAACGATGCCCTTGTGATACAAAAATCTTTTCCCTGGTTCCTTTGAGCTTATAATACTTAAGGTGCTTCACCCTTCTCAGCTCAGCAAGCACCACTTGGAATAATGATGCACTCAGTTATGATCCAAGGAAAAATTAACTTCATGTTAAGCAAGATGCCTGGGTAATGTTTTATCACTCAGTTATCTATTTTAAAATCCCAAGAAAGGAGCCAAAAGAGCTGGTGAGATGTTACCTTGGTGCTTTCCTCCATGTCCTTGGAGTTGAGGAGGGCGTGGTTGATCCTGAACACGATCCAGTCAAACAGGGCACTGTACAACGACTTGGCCATGGAATTCCGCACGGTCACAGCCTGAAACAGAAATGAAAAAAAGGTGATTGGAAATGATTCCTGCTCTGCACTAAAACCGCTTTTGATTCTCAAGCCCCCACATCCAATGTTCATATCTCTCCCTTGCCAAAGCTTCTGACTGCTATTTTAATTTATGTCATGTATGTCAAGAGTCCTGGCAGCCTGGGAATTGGGTGTAATCCCAGGGCTGTGGGATGTGCCCCTGACTGTGGCTCGGTTTCTTTCGTGCATTCAAGGGGATGATACACGAGATCACACCACAGATCCCATCACCGGTGGCCAAAGGAATGAAAATAAATACATACATTAAATATAAATATAAATATAAATATAAATATAAATATAAATATAAATATAAATATAAATATAAATATAAATATAAACATAAACATAAACATAAACATAAATATAAATATCGTAGATTCACCAAGATCCTTGAAAGGTTTCCTGGGGGAGAAGGAAAGAGAAGGGTGGATATTGCAGGTGGATATTGCATTGGAGCGACAGCAAGCAATGTGAAAGCACAGGCCAGGAAAGGCGGAGTCTGGCACCAGAAGAAGGGCTACAAAAGGGGAGGCTAAAAACCCCTCTAGTAAAGCTGAGGGTTCCTGAAAACTTGAAGTTTTCCAGATACCACCAGTGGGAGCTACAAATCATGGCAGGCAGGTTCAGCACTCCTCCAGCAGCTCTCGCAGAGACAGCAATAACAGCGCTGAGGAAGGGTCATCCCCACCACGGCTGGGATCAAAGAGATGCTGCTTGATGGGATGAAAGCTGAGATCAAAGGAAGATCCCTGGGCTTTTGGACAGGCACCTACATAGAGACCCAGAAAGCAGGAATTCCTTTTGAAAGGTTATCTTTGTTCTTGCTGCTTGGGATTCTTCCTTGGTTTCAATTATCACCTTGAGTAGAGCTTCGGTACATATTAATCACCTAAAAACTTATGGCACCAGCCATGACTGCTACATTCGGGCTCTTTTAGCCACTGCAGAAGAATAAAACAGGAACCAGAATATTCCCACATAATTACTTCAATTAAACCCTGAACTGTAACAATTCAGTGGCTTGTCACACACTGCCTTGAAATCCTTCTCACCAGCGCTCCCTTCGAGGAACATCATCTGAGTGGCCTCATGTCACTGACCCCAAGAGAAGGAATAAAGCTCACGTTGCACCATTTATCTTCTTTCAGCTTATTCCCACCTCTTTTTTCCTTGATTTTTGGAGATAGCAGCATTTAGTGTGACCACAAGCCGTTCTGCCAATGTTTTGCTCTTAAAATGCAATTAAGCACATGGTCTCACTTCCTCTCCCTGTCCAGCTGGAATAGGAGAAGGGATTAACACATCCATGCCAGGGGAGGTTTAGGTTGGATATTAGGAAAAATTTATTCATGGAAAGGGTTGTCAGGCATTGGAACAGCTGCCCATGGGGTGGAGTCCCATCCCTGGAGGAATTTAGCAGATGTGTGGATGTGGAACTTGGGGACAGGGGTTAGTGGTGGCCTTAGTACTGCTGGGGGATGCTTGGGCTGGATGGGCTCTGAGGGCTTTTCCATGAACAATTCCATGGTTCTATGACTCAGGATGCTCACAGCCTCTGTACGCTGCTAAACATAACGTGGTGGCAATAAACAGTGACATCACAAAATATGGCCACAATTAGCAAGGAATTCCTCACCCAAAAATCAGCCAAAAACAACCAAAAACAAGCGTGTGATGCAGAGAGGTGAGCAACAGGACTGAGAGGATTTTGGTGCAGCTCAGACCAGCACAGCACTTTTTAAAAGTGAGCTCTTGAAATGCCTGAGTTCTCCAACAAGGGCTGGAAAGCAGCCGGCATTTCAAACACAAAGAGCTCTAGTTCTCACAAACTGCTTTTTCTTCCCTTTACTGATGAAAAGGATTTGGGGAGGGTTTTTTGGCTGTTTTCATTAAAAGCAACACGGGTTGTTTGGTAGGGGGAGATTGCTGTCTGATTTTTAAATTTTTTTTTTAAATTTCCTCAAATGTGAGAGAATATTTCACTGGTTAATAGAAAATTCAAGGCAAATTTTCTATCCCCATCTACACTTCCTTGATTAAGCTGGAAGACAATCAGTGCCACTGTCACACCAGAAAAATCAGTCTCTGGGGAAAAACGAAGGCCAAGATCCAGGAATGCCTCTCACTGCCCTAATGCTTTGTCCTGGCATAAACCAGCCCAATTAATTGCTCCAACTTGCAATTATAAACAAACTCTATATTTAAAGCCAAAAAGAACATTGTTGTTTCTCCTCCAGCATCATATATGGGTTTATGTTGCAATAGTTTTCGTTACCTTTTCTTAGAGGCTACGGGGATGTGCAGAACTTCACTCCTGAATGTCCATTTTTTGTTTGTTTTTTTTTTCCCAAATAAACGAGGCTATCATTAAGCCTGCAGCCCTCCAGCGCTGAGGAATGCTGGGAGTGTGACTGCCACGAGGCTCCTGAATGCTCAGACTGGGAAATTTCCCTGACACCAGCACTTCCCAGTTTCCTCCAGGATGTGCAGGGTGGGGGATGAGCCTCTGCTCTCATTCCCAAGGTGGTCTCAGCTGCCTGGAAAGCTGGGAAGCCCATGAAGAGATGATTCCCTTACTATGCTTGTGTGCCACAATCAGATCCCAAAGTGTTCAACAGCTACTTTTAGAAGCAATGGTTTAATCCTAAAAGCAAAAAGCAACATCTTGAGAATACAGGGTGGATGGAGCACTTTGCCTTCATCCATTTAAAAAATACCTGCACTGAAATGAGCCTATTTTAAATGACCTAGAGTTTAGAGGGAGCCTTTCTTTGTTTAATGCTTTTTATTTCATTTCAATAAAATATTTACTTTTTAGAATAGATCTCCACTGATGTCACATTTTAAATAAAACCCCTCGCTACGCTCAACAGATTCCAAAACTACCCAATCTGACCATGAGAGAATATTATTTCTTTTCAAATTCAGGAGCTGCAGCAGGGCATTTAAAATAAGGTTTTATGCTTTATTTAATACAAAATTATCTATTTCTGTACTATCCTACATATCTTAAATTAATTCTGGTCTCTGAACTATATCCATACATCACATACAGCTTGTCTTCAGGTCAGCACCTACAGCTTCTGGTTTCTTCCACAGGTCTCCTTACGTGACATTTGGGCAGATCTGGAACATGGTGATACTCATCAAACCATTTTTATTTCCCTCACAAAGCAAAATAAAAATAGCTGCTGCAATGCCAAAACAAATCTCTGGGGATCAAAGGCAGCGGGACATGTTGCACCCACACAAAAATATTGCTGATTCCAAACGGAGACAGATCAAAAACTTGGACTCAGCGGGTCAGGAAATCAGCTACAGACAAGGTTTTAATCAATAGTTTCCTGCTTATCAAGCTAGAAAGGATCTATATATTATTTATTATATGCCAGAAACTCCACTTGTTGTGTTAGCCAACTTTTGTTAAGATCCTGATATTTGAGTTTTTTGTAAGATTTCATTGCCAAATTAATTGTTCTGAAAGTTGTCACAATCAGCATCGGATTCAGGCCACCTTAAAAATAGATAAACTTCTGTAAATATCTTCTGTCAAAAGGAACAAGGGGAAGACAGGCTTAAGAATTAAAATCTGCTTTTGAAGTGCTTTGAAACAAGGACTTACAATTCCAGCAGCAGCAGCAGCCTGTGTTTTAGAGGCTGCAAAAGATGTAATCTCAGGAACCCAAATTTGCTCAAATTAAAAGTCTCTGTAAAACACATTTGTACACACACAGGAGACTCTTAAGAACTGAGATTACAAAGTCACTAAATATATTTAAGCAAATCTGTCTGCTGCCATCCCACAGCACCCTGTGCTCCAGGCAGGATCCCTCTCACTCCTGCCCTTCTGCACTCAGCTGAGGGCTGAAATTTCAAGCTGGAATTATTCAAAACATTTGTTGGTACCCAGAAAATCCGGGGAAAGCAGGCAGGTTAAAATTCCCACCAAGCTTATACATTGAAAACGACAAGAAAGTCACTGTGGGGCTGGAGCCAGAGATGGGAACGGAGCTGGGGAAGGGGCTGGAGCAGCTGAGGGAGCTGGAAAGGGGCTCAGCCTGGAGAAAAGGAGGCTCAGAGGAAATTTCTGGCTGACAGGAGGGGACAGCCAGGAAGAACAGGACAAGAAGGAATGGCCTTGATCTGTGTCAGGGGAGGCTCAGGCTGATGGAAATGTTGCTCAGGCACTGGCTCAGGAGGCTCAGGGAAATGGAGAAGCCTCCATCCCTGCAGGGATTTAAAAGCTGTGTGGATGTGGCACTTGGGGACATGGGCCAGTGGTGGCCTTGACAGTGCTGGGGAATGTTGGGCTCGATGATCTGAAGAGGTCTTTTCCAACCTAATTTATTCCATGATTCCAAGGTGCTCAGCGAACCTTTCACAGACATTTTCACATCATTTTGCTGGAAGTTCCCCACATGCCCCTTATTGGATTCTGTGTTTTTACTGCTGACTAACCTAACACACAAGCAAGAGCAGCGATAGCTCAATTTAAACCACAAAACCTCACATAATTATACATTTTTCAGACTAAGGGGAACAAACAAAGCCCAGAGAACAGAGGATGGGTGAAAGCAAGTGTTAAAGGACTTTGAACGGCAAAGAGTAAAATTTGCAGCAATATCCCAATGACTGGTTGTCCCAAGGAACAGAAAGCAAAAAGATCCCACTGAGTTGAACTTGATGATTTCTGTGTGTCTCTTTCAACTCAGGATATTCTCTGAGGACAAAGCCATCGAGATGCTGCTGAAGTTCTGTGGTTTTAGTCACACTCTTCCATAGCCAAGAGAGACATTTTCTGGAGTGTGGACCCCAGTAACCACAGTGGGATCCAGAGTGGGTCTGAAATACAAGAGACAGCCCCTTTTCTCAATGAGTCCATCGACCCAACCCAACCACGGAGTGTATCTGGAACAGCAACTGCCTCCTGGTGTTCAGCTTAAAGCATTTTTGACCCAGAAAAATTCATGGATGAAGGGCTCTTGTAACCAATAAATATTGCCTCCAACAACCAGATAAAGTGAAGAACTGTTTCTGTTCAGGGCACTGCTCGACACAGACAATCAGAAAATCAGAAGAACGAAACAAAGCAAAGCTCATCACTTTTGCATCACTTAGGAAGAGCAGGGTATTGGTGCACTGAGCAATTCTGGGTAAGAATCATTCCAAAGTGGTATTTACGAGACAGCTACAGGTCTCTAAAGACTTCAAACATCTCAGCTCATTGAGAGGTTTATCCATCTTCCCTCATAACCAATGTGGAGGACAGCACAGACCGACCCAGGACAGAGGAGAAAGGTGTGGGTGAATACTTGAGTTTGGGCAGCTCTTATGATCATCAAAACACACCTTAATATTGCATTTGCACAGCCATGCACCTATCTGAGTTTGCCCAGGAGGGTTTTTGAGCCTCACTCCATCACTGAAACCTCCAGCACCACACGCTGCTCCCTAGAAAAGCAAGACAAAAAAACCCAAACCCGTTTTTCACAGAAAAAGATTCTCTTTTCACACACACACATTGGACATCACAACCTATTCTGGGTCACTGCTATGAAAAGTGCACCTTAGGAAGGGCACAGTGCTCAGAGCTGGGGTTTACACCCCAGTCCCTGAGCACAGACTCAGTTAATGAGAAGTGGATTTAAGTACAATTGGAAAGTGAGTGCGAGCACCAAAACGACTTAAAGCCCTAATGAGGATTAAACACCGGCAGAGTTTATTAACTGTGACAGCCCTCATCCCATCTCTCAGCATTATGCAAATCTAGAGAGCACCCATAAAGATGTGCTGACAGACACAGACAACATTACTGCACCTTCAACAACTCTGGTCAACGTTGTTAAATCTCAGTTTTTCACTGGGGACATCACAGGTGTGGGGGCAAGGTGAGTGCACCCACTCCAGATTTTCTACAAGCTATGAGAACTTGAAAAGCTGATATTTAAATGCCATTTTTCAACCACTACTCTGGAAAATTCCTTGGAACTGGAAGAGAAGATTTTTTTAGAAGGCAGCCTGACTTATTAGCCCCAAACTTGGTGCTTTGCTGTTCAGTCCACAAGACTTGCTGCATTGTTGGTCACGGTCCTTTTCACCTCCAGTTTTCTAGCATTTTCCCAGGGGACTGTGTGTGAATAAATAGCATTCATAACATGAGGACACACTGTGTGTGTGTATCCCATTCTGGACACCATTTGTTCACACTGGATAAACATCTTGCCAGCAGCAGCGTTCCCTACCAAAGCACAACTCCCACCCATCTCAGAAAATATGCCATCACTGCTTGTAACTTCCCCAAAAACCTGCAAGAGCTCCAAAAATTCATTTGTTAAAATAGGAGTGATGTTGCTACAGCCACAGGAACTACCTATGGATTCTTTCTCTCCCAGTGACCCCCTGGCTCTTCTGGACACGTGTGTGGCTGTTTCCTGCCCTGCAGGAGGAAAACAAGCAACACATTCCCCTTTCAGACTCTTATCAACAAACCCTGGACAATTACAGCAATTCCAAGGTGATAAGAAATGTTTCTTTCCAGGTGCGAAGTTTGCAGGATTTTTCTTTTTTCAACGTAAAGAAATTGAAAGATGTTCAATTACTTAAGTCGAGCACCACAAAATACATTTTCTTCTGGTGGAGAGAAGAAACAGATTCCTCTTCTCTTCAGGAAATCAGATCTGAACACAGGAAGAGAGGAAATATCCCCTTTTCCCTTAGGGCCTTTGATGGCCTTCCTATAATTTCTATACAAGGATGAAAGGTGCTTCCAACGAAATGTTCAGGAAAAAAAAAAAAAAAAAAAAGAAGTAGCAGTAGAATTCTTCCTCTTCAGGAAATCCCTCCAAAAATCAAATCTGGATAAGTGGTTTTAGTGGCTCTATGGGAGCTTCATTTGTTTGCTTTTCTTTTAATACGTGGAATAAATTTTCAGCACATTCTCTGATTAATCAGTCAGTGCTTCTGTTCACAGAGATTTGGCACTAAATCTCAGGAATCTGTTGATATCCTACCACAGAAAATATTTAGTCAGCTATTATCATGCACAGGATTTGATTTTCATTATTATTTGATGTCTGGTTTGAAATCCTTATCAGCCATTCCCATTTTCCCCCCATTTATTCTCCAAGGTGAAATTTGGCTTCATAATTACATTTGTACTTACTGTAACACAAATGTCTCGTTCCAATATGATTCAGAGGAAAAAACAACATTTTCAAATCTACTGAATTTTGCCCATGGTATTTACCTAGGATTTTCAGATGAAAATCTCCTTCATTCGATCACCTGTGTGAGTTTAAATGATATATTGAATTTCCAAGTGGGGAAAAATCAGGAAAAGAATGTACTTGTTTTCTTATTTGCTTCAAAGTACCTATTCAATAAAACCATGCTGCACACAGGTAAATAATTAAAGAAATTAGTTTCTATTCTAAAAAAAAAAAACAAAAACAAAAAAACCCCTAAAGTTTATGCTAGCTTTTTTTAAAAAACTCCACATATTAACAATATTTGGCCACTGTGAAGAGAGATAAGGTTTATCCAAGATTAGAACAAGCAAAAGCTTGTCACCGAAACTGGGAGAACATTTCTGGGTTTGAAGGAAACAGACAGAAACCTCTGAGGCGCTGCAATCAGACAAGGCCTGAACCCCTCCTCTGGTCCAAATGCAGGTTTCAGTGCCTCGTGTGTAGAACCCCAGCACGGTTTGGCTTGGAAAAATTCTCTGGATAAACTTGTTGAATTGACTTGTCCCATTGGGATTTTTGGGAAGGGTGTTAGCATGGTTTGGGAAATCCCCTTCAAACGGCTCTGAGTAACACAGACTGGCAGGCCAGAGGAAGGTGATTGTAAAGGTACCAGCTGGCCCAAGGTGCTCAGAAACTGGTACAAGAGGAGGGAGAGCACAAGAACAATTACAAAAAACGCATAAAATAGAATTTGAAACTAATACTTAAACCCCCCCTCTGAATGTGAGAACTTTACACCTGATTTAGTGACAAAATCCTCAAGTGCCTTCGCGTTTGAGCGTCACAGTTGGGGCACGACTCAGCATTGTATGGTAATGACATTACAGGCTATTTTTTCTCTTTGGAAAATCCACCCATAAGTTCTGGAAAACATCATTGACACTTGCATCTCTTGGATAAAATCCACTGGCAGGACAAGCTGCTGCCTCCCATCTCCAGGGTGATACTGGAAGGTTTCTGCCAGGATGTGGCAGCCAACGGGGAGGGTGGGAGCCAGATATAGTGCAAGGCTTCAGTGCTGTGTTGTTGTTTTTAAAAGTATTTCCTTTGCAGGTACATTTATAGAATTAAAGCATAAAAATGAACCTTTACAGGAATGCTCATACTACTTTTAAGCCAACTTTTCCTCTTTTTTGTTGTAATCAAAAATTAAAAGATGCATTTTTCACTCCTTTTCTTTCAGTGAAGCCTTTTTTTTTTCCTCCTCCTTAATTGTACCTAAAAATCATTAAAAACCATTTATTGCAGGCTGAATCCAGAGTGGTGCACTGACAATCTGAGCTCTCTTAGGGAAACAACCCAGGAGAACGACAGGATTTTAATAAGATGTTCAGATAAAATACGAGTGTGGAAAATGACATCATACCTCTCCCGCCCGAGCACGATATAACTAACACTCCTGGATGCCAAGTCAGGGATTAAGCTCGAGTCTGACATCCTGCAAGAGCACTTTCCTCTGGATGTTAAGCCTCTGTTTGAAAAAAACCTTAATCCTGCTGTCTCAGCCCGTGCCCTGCGAGCCAAGGGGGAACCCCAAAGGCCGCTCAGTTCATCCCAGACACGGGACACGGATTCAGATGGAAACCAGATATGTGGGGGCATAACAGGGAAGGGAGAGGAACAGCAGGAAATCACAATTTCCCACACACACACGGGTGACTCAGGACTCACTCAATGGGCTGATTGTGACAGTAGATCAGTGCTGGGTCCTGAAAAGCTCAGTGTGAGCCGCCTGTGTGCTCTGGGAGCCCCAAACTCTCCCAAGTCCTGGGCTGATTCCCCAGTGTGGGCAGCAGGAAAGGGGGATTCTGTCTCTCTGCCTCACTCAGGTGAGACCCCACCTGCAGAGCTGCCCCAGCCCTGGGAACCCAGCACAGAGAGGACATGGAGAGAGTCCAGAGGAGACCACAGAGCTGCTCTGAGGGTGGAGCCAGGCTGGGAGAGCTGGGGGTGCTCACCTGGAGAGGAGAAGGCTCCAGGGAGAGCTCAGAGCCCCTGGCAGGGCCTGAAGGGGCTCCAGGAGAGCTGGAGAGGGACTGGGGACAAGGGATGGAGGGACAGGACACAGGGAATGGCTTCCCACTGCCACAGGGCAGGGATGGATGGGATATTGGGATGGAATTGTTCCCTGTGAGGGAGGTGAGGCCCTGGCACTGGGTGCCCTGAGAAGCTCCAAGCCCCATTGCTGGCAGTGCCCAAGGCCAGGCTGGATGGGGCTTGGAGCAGCCTGGGACAGTGGAACATGTCCTTGCCCATGCAGGGGTGAAATTAGACAATCCTTGAGGTCCCTTACACCCCACACCATCCTGTGATTCTGTGATCCCCACACCGTCTCACACACATTCCCACAGAAACGGTTCGTGTGCACTGCTGTGATTTCTGAGGAGTAACACACAATGTATCAGAGTGTTCTTGCAACTGCCCTTCCCTTACTCATCCTTCCTGTCATCAGATGGATGCAAACATGGAAAATGAAGCGGAAAACCTCAAAACAGAACAGTAAGAACACCTTTTGTGGGTGTGTTGCAGATCTAGCTGTTGTGTCCCCGCTGGTGGCAGGCAGGTTTGGGAAAGGACAGATGGGAGACCCACCACTCCCACTCCCATCCCCATCCCAGCCCAGAGCCTGCCTGCTGTTTATTTTTAGAGATGATTTCAAGTCTTCTCTCTGCTGGTGACTGGAACAGGCTGTGGTTATGCTTTTCAGAAACAGCCCCCGAGTACAGCCAGGAGCAAAGGAAACCAGCACAAATATTCTTAGAGATTTTCTCCGAGTCCCAACTGCGGAGCCAGGCAGTTACAAGAATCATCTTCCTAAAAATAAGAGCCTTCAGATTTGGGCACTGTGGTTAGGAAGTGTCATCTGTGACAAATCAGAACTGAAAGAAAGGAAAAAAATCCACTCTCCCTGAAATTAAAACCTTCCAGAAAACAAGGCTGCAGTTCCCGCTTCTCCTGTGAGAAAATGAAGAAAGGAGACACGAGGAACATCCCTTAGGGAAAGATGCTCACATAGAACCATCCTGAGCCCACCACAGAGCTACAGGAGAACAGAGCCACCAGGCAGCCAAGTTTGAAGGGTCCACTGATGACAAAATATGTTTTCCTTCACTTTGGTGCATCCAGAGTCTGTTCTGCCAATGGCACGAACTGAGCTCCCATTCTACCCACGTTTTCACAGCAAAATCAGCACAAAAACCAATTAATAAATTACTTGGTGGCACAAGAAGAAGTTGTGTGACCTGATGTGAGGAGGCCACATTTAGGGAAATTTGCTCAGCATTTACAGGCACAAGGAGTCCAATCAGTCGCCAAACGAAGCCCTCAAGACTTTAAAAGCCAAATCCTGCCTTTTTAGATTGGTCCTACTCAAGCAGAGGGCACATGTAGACAAACTTGTTCTGCCAGTACACCATCATCATCATTCCAGGCTATTTTTACCCTTTTTTTTTTTTTTTTGGCAAGGTTCCCCAAAGAGAAGTTATTTCTCATCACACCTCAGCTGTTACTGCTGGAGAGGCAAAGTTTGTGCAACAGACCTTATCCAGCCACAAAACTTCTACACCTCCTCCTCCTTCAGCCACTGGCCAACAGGCCTGGGCTGAGGAAAAAAAATCAACCTGAATTTTGATTCAGAGAGGGATTACACACGAAAATCCCATATTCCAAGCAACTGTACCAAAACAACATCCCTTGTGGGAAGAGCTGGCTAACTAACCCAGGAGTGGTTTGTCTGCATTCCTTGGAAACTTTTCACATGATTTTAGTAGACATTTAAGTAACTGAAAGAACTCTGTGACATTAAAGCATTTTTTGAGTAATCAGATGTAATTAAAAGAATCCTTTAAAAAGCTGAGAATGGATTTGATTAGAAAGGGCAGCTGGAGTGGGCTATAGGCAGAGCAATCAGTGGAAAGTCAGCATTTCCCTTCCTAAAATCCTGATTTTGGACTTTGTTCAGGAATCTAGGAATCCCAATGTCTTCCTTGCTTTCCCAGATAGAAGTGCCAAATAAAGAGCAGGAACACAGTTAACACACAGGAATCTCCATGGTGGCACAGAGCAGAGCAGTGACTGCAGCAGCTTTTGCACATGAGGATGTGCATTTCCAAGGGAAAAGTGAGAAACCTCATCCCACAAATAGGTTTCTTTTGAAGTTCAACTCTCCCAGGTTGCCCTGAAGCAGAGGCACTTGCTTGGCTTTTAAAAGCTTTGTGGGGTTTCACTTTCATTCCATTAATGTTTTTTTATTGAATTTAGTGAATTCTGAATCCACTCACCAACATAGCAGCTCTTCAAAGGGCTCATGCTGAGCTCCTCACGTTAATAACCCGTGGTGACAACAAGTCTCCTCAGCTAATGGGTTTTGGGATAAGTAGGTGCTTCCAGCAGTTCTGCTGCTTTCTATTCCATTAAGTGTCCCTGTCCTCTTACCCCACGACTGAGAATTTTCATTTCTCCATGCTATTAATTATTTTGTCTCCTTCCCACTTTTTCTACTTGACTATTTTCAGGCTCGTGATTAATTGCAACTATGATCTTTTCCTTTGTTGGTTATTTTTTTTTGTTTTGTTTTGTTTTTTAATATCTTAGGTAATGTTCTGCCATTTGGCCCTGGAACTTCATTTCTTCTCCCTTTTAATGGCCTGGAAAAGGCATCAGCCAGTCCCACTACAAGGATATAGAGAATGAAACATCACTCAGTTCTTTGCTGTAATGAAATACTTTTCCAACTCATTACAGTTCACTCCACAAGGCTTCTCTACCTTGTGTCTCTGCCAATTAACTGTTACTGGGCTGAAAATCAAGTGTTAGTGCTGAAAATGAGATGTTCTCCCCAATTTCAAGTCCCTAACACAGCAGAGTTTATCATCCCAAATAACCACCCTGTGATGGTCGTTCCAAGTGTCTTGTACTCCTCAGCAAACATTCATCCCAGGTGAAACAGCTCCAGGAAAAGTGACACTTGGTGATGTGAAAAAATAAAATCTCATGGTTTTGTGGTACCAGAAGAGAAAGATGTGCCTGGGCAAAGATTCTCTCCTCTCTCCTTCTCCCAAAGGACACAAATCCAACTCTCCTCCCACTCCAAGAAGGATCTCTGGCTCTGCTGAGCCAGCACAGACCCAGAGACAATGAACATGAGAGGATGAAAGGACAATGAAAGCAAAGCCCTCAGCAAATGCTTCCAGAAAACCTGGACTTTCCTCTCCTGCTTTGCTGTCATCCAAAACACAAGGTTCAATGTTTGTCACCCCCTGCCTAATCCTGCATATCTCAGATTGTCAGGAGCCTCAATATTCTGGTTTGTAAATCTGACCTGAGTCGCAACACCGCTTTTCTAACTAATCATGAGCTGATTTCACATGGACTTACAGCTGCACCTATTTATGCAGATTTAAAAGCATTTCACAAATTTAATTGTAATTTGGCTGCTCTGGAGACAAACACAGAACAGTTCCATGGTGACCTTCCATGGCCCAGTAACAACAGCACGGAGCACCCAGCAGCTAAAGGGCATCTGGGCATTCGAACAACGACACGATCATGGATGGCAGAGAGGTTTGCCTTGGAACAGACCTTCAAGGTTATCCAGTGCCACCCCCTGCCATGGCAGGGACACCTTCCACTGTTCCAGGTGCTCCCAGCCCTGTCCAGCCTGGCCTTGGGCACTGCCAGGGATCCAGGGGCAGCCACAGCTGCTCTGGGCACCCTGTGCCAGGGCCTCACCTCCCTCACAGGGAGGAATTTCCTCCCAATATCCCATTTAACCCTGCCCTCTGGCAGTGGAAGCCATTCCATCTTGTCCTGTCACTCCAGACCCTCATTCCAGGCTCCTCTCCAGCTCTCCTGGAGCACTGCCAGGGGCTCTGAGCTCTCCCTGGAGCCTTCTCCTCTCCAGGTGAGCACCCCCAGCTCTCCCAGCCTGGCTCCAGAGCAGAGGGGCTCCAGCCCTTGGAGCTTCTCCCTCTGGACTCTCTCCAGCAGCTCCACATCCTTCTGATACTGGGGACCTCAGGGCTGAGGCAGCTCTGCAGGTGGGGTCTCACCAGAGCAGAGAAGAAGAATCCCCCCCTCCCTGCTGCCCTGGTGATGGGGGAGGTCAGGGCTGCTGGCCCAACATCTGCTCCCCAACAACATCTGCTCTCCAGCACTGCCTTGCTGGAGGTACAGCTCCGTCCCCTTCAGCTCCTCCGAGTTTTCAAACACTTGTTTTCCACTTACAAATCTGAACACACACACACACACACAGAGTTAAATACAGGGCATGCTCAGAGTGACACCCATCGCATCAAAAAAACAGCTCTCAACAGCTCTCCGGAATTAAAGACAAGAATCAGGTCAGTTGTTGACCAAGAAGTTGTCTCACATCGTTTATTTCCCTTCTGTTGCACAATTTCACTTCAGATTTCTCCCAGAAGTGTGAATTAATTTGCTTTCTAACCTTTAGGGTAAAATGTCCTTGATCACAAATGGCTTAAAATTATAAAGATCTGTTAAAATAATGTCTATTAGTAAAGTCACTTGCTTAAGAAATACCAACTGTATTGGTTAAATGAAGTTAATGAATTGAAAACATCATGGAATTTTTTTTTTTTTCTAGAGGAATGTAAAACAGGGCTTGCTAACAGATGTATTTACTTTGATAATGAGTTTTTTCTCATCAGATGAAACACAGGGAAAAAACCAGACTGGTAAAAAACAGACAAGCAGGTGCTGGACACCAGCCTGATAAACAGAACAGATGGGATGGAAAGCAGGCAGGGAAGCTTGTGGAGCTCAGCCACAGGCTTGAGGACGATGGAGCAGGGATGGAATCACCAAGCAGGATGGATTTGAGGGAGTTCAATGAATGGATGGGTCAAGGCAAACTCTAATGGCCTTGGACACCTGCAGCCAGCAGAAATGGAAAAAAACCTGAATTCCTTGGATTATTTAGATAGAAGCAGGAAGACAGATGTGGCCCAGGAGGGCATTTCCTCACATGGATTAAGATGATTCTCAGATTACAAACAGGATCAAGAGAAAGATTTTTAACAACCCCCAAGTTCTCCACAAAGATGTGACTGAAGCTCCTGCATGTTTCATACCAAACATCAGTCAGGTCACTTGATATTTAGCACATCTTTTTTTCTTTTTTTCTTTTGAATACCTGAACTGTGGTTTTTGAAACTTTCCTACCTCAGTATAACTGCAAAAATGCACATAATAATATATGAAAAAAAAGCCCAGAGTCTGGAGTTGATGGGCACTTTAGGGAGGGCAACAGCAACCCACAGCATGTTACTTTGCTGCCATTAAAATCCCATTTTTTCCCTTTTTCAGCTACGTGCCTGCTGTATTTTACCTTGTCAAGGAGAATATGTCTGTGGCTGCAGAGATGCCCAATGCTCAAGACAGATCTGAGTGAAAAGTCCAATCACTACTACCACTGATGGCTCTATTGCTCCATACTCTTTTCCAAGGGTTCTTCCCATTGCTAAATGAAGTGGAATTCTCCAGCTCGCTGTTACCAAGCACTGCACTGTGATGTCTCTGGAAACCCATCAAGTGCTGCTGGCTCCATTAATGCACCATCTCGCTCCTGATAAACTTCAGCAGCTGTTCTGGACAACAGCCCAAGACCTCAGCACACAAGTGCAGCCTTTCATGTCTGTGGAGCCTTTTTCCTAAGTTTATCTATGGCCTAAAGCTTCTAAACCTTTGCACTCACCCAAATTGTGCAGTTGTTTCAAACAGTGCATTAAAACACCGTCCAGCGCTATAAAAGGAAAAATGGATGGTTCCAGGAGGCAGCTCCATGGCAGAGGAGCCAGCGTGGCTCAGGAGATAAGAGGCAGCTGCCAGAAATGATTGTAAGCATTATTTATGAATGTGGTGTCACTGATTGCCAGAGGTGCTGGAGGTGCAGCCAGAGAGGATCTCCCCTGCAGGGTCGCAAATCAAGCCCACGTTTGCTGTTGGTGCCACAGCTATGAGAGGCAAAACAAATCAGAATTCTTCCCTGTGAGGGTGGTGAGGCCCTGGCACAGGGTGCCCAGAGCAGCTGTGGCTGCCCCTGGATCCCTGGAAGTGTCCAAGGCCAGGCTGGACAGGGCTTGGAGCAACCTGGAACAGTGGAAAGGTGTTGCTGCCCATGGCAGGGGTAGAATGAGATGAGCTTTAAGTTTCCTCTTAACTCAAACCCATCTATGATTCCGTGACGTCCATCCACAAGTTGTCCCCACTTTGAAGTACCTTCTACCCAAAGCACGCCAGAAAAAAAGATGCAGTTTTACCCAAATTACTGCAAAGATGAACAGAACCAGGAACAGTCTTGTATCAGTTCATAACTGAAGGAGAATGTTTCAAGAGAGCTGCCAAGCGTTCAAACCACTGTTTCTAAAAAAAATGCCCCAAACCACAGGATTGTGTTTCCAATCAGAGCACAAGAAGAAGGCAGGAGTGCACAGACAGCCAGGAATGTGACATCACTGCAAATCCAACAAAGGCGTGCGCTCCGGGGCTGCAGCTCGGGAAAGGGGAAGAGAAAAGGCTTGGCTTGGAAAACAAAACTCCAGCCTCAGCTCTGAAGCCTCCAAAATACTAAAGGGAAGGATCCCTTCAGGCCAACTCTGCCCATTCAAGACTATTAAGGAGGGTGACAGTTGTCACAGCAGGACCCCGAGGGCACAGATCTCTCAGGAGCCAGGCTGGGATCATGGAATGATCACACTCACTTTCCGTGAAAAGGGATGGGTGAATGTCAGCCCCTGTGCCGAGCACAGAAAGTGAAACATCCCAGAATGGAGCAGATGCACATGGGAACCTCATCAAAGCTCAAAACCCATTGCAAAGCTGAATCTCAAGCTTTTTACGTGGAATCCCGGATGGTTGGGGCTGAAAGGGACCTTAAAACTCATCTTGATCCATCCTACCATGGGCAAGCCCCATCCAACCTGGCCTTGGACACTTCCAGGGATGTAGCACCTACCACCTCTCTTGCAGCCTGAAGACTGGTAGATCCAACCCGCTCTTCTTGATGGTGTAAAGAAGCAAGGACATGCCAAAATGACATTATCCAATCCTTTTTTTGAGAGCCTGTGGAGCAGAGTCTTTTCCAGACAAACTCCACTGAAACTTTCAGTACCAAGCTATGAAAAAACCCACAGGCATCTGAAGAATAAAACAGTTGCTGTATCCATCAGGAAAGGCAGCTGCCCATGAGCTACAGAGGTCGTGGTGGGAGACCCATGCCTGCAAATCCTCAAACCCTCAATGGCTCCATCCGTTGGAGCCAGCTATAATGCTCCTTTGTTAAATACACAGCAATAACCAGCCCCTTGATTCCCAAGAGTCCAGTGAGTCATGAGTGGGGATTATCAGACATCAATAGTCTTTGTGAAGTCCCAAAATGTCAAATGAATCCCACTCTTCCTCCCTGATTCAGACAGATCTGAATTAAAGTCACTCCTCCTACTCCCAGAGCCAAAGGAAGACCAGGAGAAGGCCTCTTACCATGGCAAGGTTCAAGGTGGAGCATCTCAAATTCTGCTCTGTGAGCGGCAAACCTGATCCCAGAGTCAGGTCACTGCTGGATAAAATGTGATCAGAAAGCTGATGATGTAAGGAAGTCAACAAAAAGCACAGGAGGTGCTTATCTTAACACAGTTCACAGCTTCTTCCAAAATGATTTTGTCATGGAGATCACATCAACCATTCCCCAAGGAGCCTTGCACTCCTTCATCTTCCCTCACAGCCACCACACCCTGATCCTTCCTTTACTCTATGGATATTGGTGATGAACCTTTCTAAGGGGACGCCTGAGATTTGGGAGTAGCCACATCACCAAAAACATTTGGGAAAGCACTTGAGAAACTCATGCTGAGCCCCTCTAGTTCTAGAAATGTGTCTCCCAACTCTACAGAAAGGGCATCAAGGTAGGACAGTTCCCAGCTGTGTCAATCACTACAGATGTTGGGCAGCAGGTCAAGGGAGCAGATTTTACCCCTCTGCCCCACTCAGGTGAGACCCCACCTGCAGAGCTGCCCCAGCCCTGGAGCCCAGCACAGGGAGGACGTGGAAAGAGGCCAGAGGAGGCACCAGGGTGATCAGAGGAATGGAGCAGCTCTGCTGGGAGGAAAGGCTGAGAGCACTGAGATTGTTCAGCCTGAGAAGAGAAGGCTCCAGTGCCTAAAGGGGCTCCAGGAGAGCTGGGGAGAGACTTGGGACAAGGGCCTGGAGGGACAGGAAAGAAGGAATGGCTTCAAACTGACAGAGGCTAGGATTAGATGGGATCCTGGTAAGAACGCAGGAGCTTGGAAGAAGATCATCTTTAGGGTCCTTTCCAACCCAGCCCACTCTATGACACCATTATTCTAAGCACCCTCCAGCAGAAGGGGAGAGTTATAGATCAGTTCTAAACTTTTCTAGACAACTTTTTATGTCTGTGCCCCAGATGAAGGAAAAAAGTAGCAAAACCACACTGGTTAAATGTCCATCACAAAGACCCAGTGAGAGCCCTTGTGTGCCTTTTGTTAGGGCACATTTCATCTTTGCACAAAGGCAACACTTGAGAAGATTAAATCTCAGTAACAGTTACTGAGCCTAAACACACCCTCAAAGGGGGAGAGGAGACAGTCAGAATATCTCCAGCTGACCTCAGTGACAACAGGATGTGTTTACTTATTTGTGACACACCAGGCTGCTCTCCAGATGCCATTCAAGGTGCTGTAAATTCTCACACAAACCTACAACAAGAGGGAGTGGAGAGACCAAGTGTGCTGCGATTCTCAGTCCCCCTAATCTGGGGGATACAAGAGGCAGAAATAACCAAAACAAGTAGCTCAGCAGAACATAACTTATGTATTTTGAAGAATATAAGAGGAAAATATTTGTTTGTCTTTACCAGCCACAGAACAGAATTCAGAATTCCTGAAAATCCCATTTAGAGTCCATGTAACTACACTGGAGCCTGAGAGAAGCTGACAGAGTTGTGGCTGCTCCAAAGCATCACACAAGGGCCCAGGTTGTGAGGGGTCTGAGGAAAAACTGTTGGAAATCCTCAGTGGAGATCTGCAGCTCCTGCCACACAAGAACCACCACTAACACAGGCACAAATTTCCTGGAGTCTTGGGGAAGCGCTCTGCTGTGGAGTCAGGGCTCCAGCTTAAGGAATGACACCTGGAGATGAACACCTGCACCCACACACACTCAACAACGCACAACTCTGCTTTGGACAACTGTCACACAACCAGCAATCATTAAAGCACTTTCAGACCATCAGAATAAAGTACAAACCTGCCTTCCAGGAATGGGAAAGAAGAAATGTCAATCATTTCCTAGATTAGGACACCCATTTGCTTCTCCTACATTATTTTGACATAAATAAATAAAAATGGAAAGAAACTCTGAGTGTGCATCTGAAAGTATTGAAAACCATCCCAAGAGTTGCCTTTTAATAACAAACATCATGTACTGACCTCTGCCAATTTGTATGGTAAGATCAGCTTCTCTCCCACTGTCACTGTCTTTCTGGTCACCAGGGCCTCAAACAGCATCTCTTCTTTCACCTAAAACAAATGTACAGATGTGAATGATTATTCTGGTGATCTTTTATTTTAAATCCAGTTAAAATTCACTAACATTTAAACTTTAAAAAATTCAATGTAAACACATTCAAATTTCAAAATTCAATTTAAAAAATTAAACCACTTTTGCCAGTCCTTGCAGAGTTAAGTTCAATGGGTAGAAACATGCCATTGGGAGGAGCCAACTCAGCACATAAATCCAGCATCAGAAACCTAACACCAGGGTATTCAAAGGAACCTGATTTTCTGCATTCAGGCATCCCAGCTGTAGCAATTTCCCGTTGGTTTCCTTATTCCCGGTGCAGCTCCTCCCTCCCACACTTTCTCTTGGCAAAATAAGTCAACTTTCTAGTGTTGTCAAGATGAAATCATACAAATTGCTCCAGAATAAGCCAAGCAGTGTCACCAGTTTCAGAGATATCCAAGTGAAGGAGGGTTTTTTTTAGGCTTTCAAGGGTGGGGAGGAGTCAGAAGGAGGAAGAAACCCTTGGAAAAGCACCTGATATTTATTCTGCTGTTGGCACTGGATGTTTACTCCCTAAAGCCCCAGTTCCTGGCAAGGTGACAATCTCTAATCAGCCCTCACAGGTCTGCAGAACGAAACTCAGGTGTGTAAACACAGACAATTCAGCAAAGAGGAAAACAGTGCTGACAAACTAAATGGTACCTGCAGCTGTTGGGGAAAAGCCACTTTCCCAACCAGTCTCAAGACCCTCTTAGCTGGAGGAATTCAGAAGCTGTCCTCTCTCCCAGAACACCTCAGTTACACCTCAAGACTTTTGAGTTGTTGACTGATCTTCACTAAACTTCCGAGTCAAAAACAGACATCATGAGTGTGGGTGAAAATCCTGGAGCTCAGAATTAATGGATGTGGATTGATACACAAAAGCTGCACTGAAATTTCTACAAACTGCTTATCCTTCCTGAAGGACTCCATGCAGGCACCAGACCTCCTCTGGACATCTCTTGATTGTTCAAAATCCACATTCCTGAAGCCATCCAAGGCCATATTTTTATCACAGGGAAACCATTTATGATTTGACATGGAAAATGGGAAATGTAGAGGCCTAACAATTGGACTCGATGATCTCAAAGGTCTTTTCCAAGCAAAACTATTTAAGGGTTAGATTTAAGGGTTTAATGCAGGAATTAGTATGAAGAGGAAATGCAAACAAGACAGTGGAAGGTCAGGAATCTCACAAACCATAGCAATAATGATGCCCTTCTGTACAAAAATCTCCTCCTGCCCAAACTACTATCATGGGAGTCTCCCTGATAAAATCCAGGAGTTTTTATATAACTGATTCTTCCTGCAACAAGAACTTGTCACTTGTGGAAATCTGAACGCATCAAATCACCTGTAAATGATGTCACCTTCCAGCAAGGTCTCAGTCACTGGAAATGACACTTCAAGGTTAATTTCTTTAGTGTTCAGGAGCCCCCAGTTCCTACAATCCAATTTTACTTTTCAAAATCAAGCAGGGGAAAAAAAATTATCTCCTGCTTCATCCAGAGACCCACAGCAAGATTTTACATTTGGTTTCTATTCCTCTACATTCACCCAAATATGTGGTTTTGTAATTTTCAGCTCTGTGGAGACTTTTCCAGCAGCTCTCAACTGCGGGACCATCAGCTGCTGTCCCTCAACTGCACAAGCTGGAACAAAGTGAGTTTCACACCATCCATCATCCCACTTCAGGGATGCTGCAAACCCGCAGTCAGCGTGCTGGCTTTTTTTAATTATCCAAGGCAACAAGGCAGAGGGGTGTCAGATGGTTCCTAATCAAAACAGTCCAAAGAAATACTCCTCAACAACCTAAAAGCTTCCAAGTCCCAGATTTGTCAGCAAACACAGGGATTTTAAGCTATTTAAACAACTGCCCACACCATCCCTCACCATCCCCATCTCAGGGTCACCCTGGTGCTTTCTCTCCCTGCTCTCTGGATGGAGGGAACCTGTGGATGTGCATCCTTCCTCTCCTGACCCGGGGGGATCCCATTAAATCATCTTCTTGTACAAAAACACTCTTGGCAAGGATGGGAATCCCTGCATCTCCCCTGCCTGCAATTACCACCCAGTGGAGCTTGATCCCGATTCCTTCATCACCTCTGATGAACACCACGGGTGCAACCAAACCATCCTAATCCGCATTCAGGGTCACAGCATGAAAGCAGCAGACTCCTGATGCCAGGGAGGAGCCACTGGAGCTCTCTAAAGATAAACTCAGCACGTGCTGATGACTAAGGACATGGAGATACTTGCAGCTCCCCCACATCCTACACCTCCTCCTCCAGTAAGTGTGAAACACGAAACCAGGGACACCCATTGGTGCAGACTGGCAAAGAGGAGAACACCACTTATTTCTTTACTTTGTGCCCGACGAGAGTTTCACTCTTGGGTCACATTTAATGGATTTTTGCTTCCTGGTGCTAAAGGGCATGGCTCGCTCTCCCTCTTAAACACAGCCTGCAGGAGTTTCGATCTGAATTACAGGGACAAAATGCAAATTTTAGACTTTGTTGCCACAAAGAGAGGGCTGGAGGCCTCGAGCTCCGTGAGTCAGTGAGGGGTGACCAGCAGCACCACAGCCGGGAACGTCAGCGAGCACGGCGGGAGCAGGGAGGCAGCAAGGGCTGGGCTGCAGCCAAGGCAGGCACAGACTGCTCCTCCAGTAATTCTGGGGTATTATGTTAGAGCAGCTAAAGAAAAATGAACCGTTTCCAGCTGGAGAGCAAGAAAACATCAGGTTTTGTCTCTCCTTCCATATTTGAGAAAGGGATTACAGTGCCGAGTGCTCGCTCTAAAGATGCCTCGTGTGGAGTAACTGCAAAGAAATTCAGATTTCTATCAGCTCTTCTTGGAAAAGAGCTGAACCTTTTCCTCAGACCTTCTTTCAAAGAACCAGAGAATTAGAAAGGATGTGAGGAAATGGCTGGAGCTGTGTTAGGGAGGTTTAGGCTCTTCCTCCATGGGTGGTGGGCACTGAGCAGGCTCCCCAGGGAATGGTCACGGCCCCAAGGCTGCCAGAGCTCAGGGAGTGTTGGGACAATGCTCTCAGAAACAGGGTGGGATTGCTGGAGTCCTGTGTCTGTGAAGGGCCTGGAGTTACACTCCACGGTATTTGTGGATCCCTTCCAACTCAGCATATTCTGTGATTCTCTGAAGTTTTCTGACTCCAATTCCGGCTCAAAATTCTGCACCCGATGATGATATCCCTACTCATCGCAGGGATGTTGGACCAGATGAACTTTGGAGGTCACTTCCAACCCCAGTCATTCCGTGACTCTACAAAACATCATCCAGAAAACAAATCCAGAAGAAAAAGCTGGAAACAAGCACATTGCTTCATAATCCTCACCTCCTGCCCAATTAACTTCCAAGACATTTATCACAGGAGGACCCCCAGCGCCTGTGGGATCCCTCTGGGAAGCTGAAGGCCATTTTTCAGTGGAAGAAGAACTTGAGCACATAAATCTCCTGGAGAGGCCAACTTCAGCTCCAAACACAAATGTGCACTGGGAGATCTGCCAAAACTAATTCAGGGCACTTGAAAACTTGTATTTGCCTTTATTTGCATTGAGGTTAGGTATTGCATTGGTTAGCTAAACCTAAAAACTGAATACAAAACTGCTCCACTGAGCAAAGACAGAATTTATCTCCTTCCTCAATGCTCCATCCATGGAAATAATTTCCAATTTTAGTAAACACATACAATTAAAATGTTCCTACTGTTCCCAATGGAAATCAAAAAAGTCTCTTTTAAGGTCAACTAGATAATCTCTAATATATTATTTTTGTTAATAAGACCACAAATGAGCTTTTCCAAGCTTTTTCCCCAGAAACACAAAGGTTTTACCCAGTTTTACACAACCCTCTATGATTTCTGCCCAGCCCTGGGATATTTGCAGTGCTTGCACAGGACTCCACGTCTGCTTGATCCATCAGGCAGCCTTGACATCACTCCCCAGCACAGCATTTCAGCAGAGTTTTAAACAAAGGCCCTGAAAAACCTGCCAAAAGCATCACATAATCCACACACTATGTCTATTCCTGAAAAAAAAAAATGGAATCGAGGTTTTACTGTAAATGAAACAATGATCTGCAGAGTCTGGCCAAAATCCTATATTGCAGTTTCAACAATTGCTGCTCTGGATGGTTTAATAAAGCAAAAACATATTGGATGGGGTTATTGATATCTAAGAAAAAGCAAATCCATTGCAGATCATCATCTCCTCCCAGATTCTTTCAAAAAATCTCTGTATTAGCTTCATTTTATAGGAACACAAATCTCATTACACAGAGGGAGGAGAGCTGTGCAGTGGTGTTGCATTAACTGCTGCAGCAGGGAAATTCCCCCAGTTATCATTAGAGGTTCCAGCACAAAGCAACCAGCTCAGAATCTGGGCTAGATTCCCCTTCACAGTGGGAGAAGACCCTAACTTTGCCTAAGTTTTTAACATTTTGAATTTCAGCCAGGCTGGTGGCTCCCCTCGTGCCTTTGGAGGTTACAGCCACATCAGAGCCATGCTGGGCACCTCTGCATCCCCTCTGACTGATCTCAGAGATGGCAAACACAGCTCCAGGATCTTTTCCTTCTCTTTTCCATGTCAAATCCTTGACTGAACAAATCCAGTTTGATTTGTTGATCCAAATTTGAGTAGAAAGATGAACCCAAAGTTCTCCCAAGATAAGGAAGTATCAGATCAGAGTTTTCTCCATCCCTTTGCTGTGCAACAGTCAGTGACCACAGGAAAGGAAGTTCAACTCTTTGCCAACTCACATTACTTTTCTTCTGAGATGGTTTTTCAGTTATTAGTGTCTAATGCCAAGATCTGGAGAGAGGATTAACAACTTTTTCAAGCCAATTCATAATTTTAGCAACAATGGGAAAAGCAAAACTGTTCAGTGACCACAAAAAAAAAAAAAAAAGAGTAATAAAAATAATNAAGTCATTGCATTTAATGTGGAGAGTTGTAAGTGACCAACTAATGAATAAAGAGTGGTGGCTGCTCTTTGTAATGATGTTTCATCTCTTTGAACCCTTTGGTTCCTCCTTTGGGTCAAACCTGAATAAGCAGCAACATCTGTTGAGGTCTGCAAAGAGAGATGTGGCATTTCATGAAGGGAAATCAAGTCTGAAAATGAGATTACTGGCTTTATTTCAGCTGATTTCAGTGGGTCTGCTGAAAGGTTTACACTTGGAGGCAGGAAATACTTCCAGTCCCACGGATCAATTATCACTTAAATGCAACTTAAGGGACAAACTACACCACTTACCCAAAGCCAGTGATGTATTTCATCAGATCCTACCTCAATGCAGCAAGCATCGTCCCAATCTAATTAACAAGCATTTTATGTTCTAGATGGTCATTTAATTTGCAAAAAGAATTACCAAGACGAACAGAATCTATCCATTTGCTCAGCTACATCAGATCCTAGTGGTTTGTTTGGGTTTAGTTTTTCTCAAATGGTGAAAAATAAATATACTTATTTATTTTTCTATCTTGCTGACACTACCTGGGGGTGCTGCTGGCATTAGGGCACAGTGGGATTGACATGGCTCAGCCAATGCCTCATTTCTCATAATCAAATGTAAAAACCACCCCATGACCTCCCCACGTGCAGATGTTGCAAAAGGGTTTTGTTTGCAAAGGCAAAGACCCAAAGCCTGGAACTTTTTCAGCTCTCTAAGTTGCTCTCTTACTCAAAACTTTTTCAAAAAACAATTACTTAACCGACTTGGCCACATTTAACAGGGTAAAATCAACAACATTCTCCTCCCCACTTACATTTTCCTTCTGTTTATTTCTGCAATCTCCAAGGCCAAGATGCAAAGAGCATCCAGCTGCTCAGATCATATTTTACAGAAGCTTTCCCCTCCCTTAATTCAAAGCATTAATGAAGTGCTATGGAAATCCCTGAGAGCCAATTCCCAAGTTCTGTAGGTAGGGAGATAACACAACAGTTCTTTAATGGGATGGATGGGAAGAGAACCACATGCACACAAAAGGACAAGTTGCCTTCTGATTCTACCATAAAATCAGCACAAATTCACCTTCCAGACCATCCAGGGAGTACAAAAGGGTAAAGATAATTGTTGCTAAAATCAACTACGAGAAAAACATTTCAGTTGCAAGAGGTTTAGAGCATTTCAAGTGAAGTGAGACAGCAAGGGGAGCTTCTGGCCACCTCAATCCATGCCAGGAGGTTTTTGAGCTCAGCCCTTGAAGGCTGAAAGTCAGCAGGACAAGTTGGCTCATTCAAGACTTTTCTCATGAAAAGAAGTTCCACAGCTTCATAACCTGCTTGGGTTGACAGAGCAGGTCTCTTAAGAACTTATTTAATGCTTTTGCACTGATTTACAGAGCTGGAAATGCCCTGGGCCGACCTACAAACCCTTCCTGAGGGACACCAGCACAGCAGTGGCTCCCAGAGGCCAAGGTATCAGGTCCTAAACAGCAGATCATCAACAGATGCACAAAGAATTCCACAACAGGCCCATAAACAGGGATTAGGGGGATGAGATGGGTCTCCAGCACCTCAAATCCAGCCCTTGTGGAATCTGCCAGTCATAACAGACAAAAAACACGGCGAGGGAGCTCAGCACCTCCTACAGCCAGCACAGAACCAGAACACGGGGCTGTGGTCGTACAACTGCTCGAGTTCCTCAGGCAGCCTTTGGAGCAGATTTGGGGAGCACCAGCTGATGGCTGGCAATTGCAGACACTGCTGTGTTAGACAGCAGGTTTGCTTTGCATCAGACCCTGCAACCTTTCACACTGAATCACAGAAACGGGATTTTCAGTCAATGAAACCCGAAGCTGAAGAGTAGGGGCAAAAACTCTACATGAAAAACCTCTTTCAAAAAGCTCCTGGACATTTTCCCTGGCAAACATGAACCATAAGAATGGAAACACACAAGAACTTATTCTTTGGTGAAACTGGAAATAAATTACATTCGTAAATAAATTACAAATAAATTAGCAGTTTTGTGTGCTACATCAGAGGTGGCTTGTTTGGTGTGAAAGTTTCAGGAGGGAAAGCAGAGCCTTACCTCCAGCAGCTCTGACACCACGGGAAGTATTTCAGGGTTACAGATATCGATGGAGTCGTCCCGGTAGGTTTTCTTCTTGTACCGGATGTTCCCCAGGTGCAGGATCGCCGAGAGCAGAGAGAAAATCCTAAACACAGAGAATTCAGTTTCACTCAGCTTTTCATAAAGTGAATAAATAAGTAAATTTCACCCTCAAGGGCTATGTCCCTCTTTGGCTCATTCTTCTAATTTTCAATCCAAGCATCCACTTTGCCTCGTGTCAAAAAGATTTTCATTTAGTCAAGCACCAAACTTGCATCCAGTACAGCTTCCTTGAGAATTCTTTAGCACATCAAACCCACAGTTCACAAAATTACAGCCCATGTTGTAAGAAAACTAGAAATCCTCCAGTAATCTTGAGATCCAGATGGAATATTTATCATCCAATTGCCTAAATTAAGGGGTAGAGTGGGCATGGCCAAGCAGGTGATCCCTCTTAGTCCCCTGGGACACGTGTTTTTGTCACCTTTTTGGATCTAGTCCCAGCCAGGAACAAAAGACTGTACAAAACAGCATAAATGCTTTTATAATATCCAAGCAACTGAGACAAAGATAAGATGTTGCACTTCAAGTAAATTTATTAAACCAATTTTTCTGTTTTGGAGGGAATTCGGTAATTTTTATGTTATCTCCCCTCCAAAAAAAAAAAGAAAAAAAAATTTAGGATCAGACACTCAAAGAATATTCTGAGTTGGGAGGGATCCACAAGGTTCATCAAGCCCAACTCCTGAGCCATGGCTGAATTCAGCTACAAATCCTGTTTGTCCCTGGTTCTACACTCCCTTGGGAGCTAAAAATTAATAAATCCAAATGTGATTCCTAGCTATGCCACCAGCTTGTCTGGACAACACACCCTCACCCCTCCAAGTCCTCTCTTATCTCCAAAACAGGGATACTGACTCCTTGTTGTGAATTTCAGCAGGCAATTTTATAAAAATTTATCTTCTCTGCTTCCACAAAGGTGAAACCCCACGTTTAGCTATAAAGAAATGACTTTTAAAAGTGTTTTAGTATTTAAAACATCCTTCCTGTATCTCAGCTGAAGGTGATTCCTTATTTGTGCTGCAGCTGTATAACGCCAAGCAAAACAAATCTGCTCGTGCAGTGAAGAATCCACTTTATTTCTGACACGCAAAATTCACCAGGAGCAACTTGTGTGCCAAGAAAAATCATTGCACAGTAAATCAGAAGTGAGAATTTACTGCACCACCCGACTCTGCTCAGTCCTGACACTTCCTGATTGCTTTGCTCAGGCAATTAAACCCTCAACAGGCTTTAGACAAACCTCGTCCTGAAACCTGATAAAGCAGCCTCTGACACAGAACACATTCACACCAGTCTGGATCCTTGTGTTTATCCAAGTGTGCTTATCCACGTGTGTGGGGGAGATAGAGAAAAAGCAGTTTTAATTTCATAACTGATTTGTTACAAGTGAGGGATAAAGGATGAGCTTCCAAAATTTCTCAGTTGTGTGAAAGTATCTTTGAGGTAATTTTTTATGTCAAGTTCTTCTCAACCTACTCAAGCTTTTTGAGCCAAAAATCAACACAGGAGAGATTTTTGGTGGGTTTGGTTGGAGATGACCCTTATGAACCCTCTAATTCAGTGGTGTTGCAACCCAGCTGAAGTCCAGTTTTCAAACCAGCATGTCCAGTGAATTAGTGAAAAAGGCCAGCTGGAAATGAGTCCACAGACCTCGAATTGCATGCAAAGGGTTAACTTTGATGAGGGATAATGAGGACTTCTGATTAAACCAGGCTCTGGATTCATGACATGCAGAGCGATTATTCATGAACACTTGAGAAATACTTCAAGATGTCAACTTCTGCCAACGCTCCATTTGCATGAAGAGAATCGTTAAGTACAGCAACGATCACGGAATCACAGAACAGCTTGGGCTGGAAATGACCTTAAACTCATCTGCCTCTATCCAGGGGCATCTTCCACTAAACCAGAGTGCTCCAAGCCCTGTCCAACCCGGCCTGGGACACCTCCAGGGATGGGGCAGGCACAGCGGCTCAGGACAGCGTGCTGCTGATGTGTGGTGATCTCCTTTGCCCCAGGGGACCCCGCAATATGTAGAACAGTCCAGGTTTCTGGCCCGTGCTGTTGAAGGAGTCTGGAGTGGTTTGTTCATGTTCTCAAGGCAGTTTATTAATTCCTTATCAAAGAGAGATTTCTCTGCCCTGCCAGGGTCGGCACAGAACGCGTCCAGAG
Organism: Bombycilla garrulus; assembly: GCA_013400315.1. Taxonomy (NCBI): domain Eukaryota; kingdom Metazoa; phylum Chordata; class Aves; order Passeriformes; family Bombycillidae; genus Bombycilla; species Bombycilla garrulus. The sequence goes on from VXBU01013530.1 coordinate 402,060, forward strand.
ACACACTGTGCCCACCCTGGGTGAGCTGTAATCTTTTATGCTAAAAACTACGTATCCAATGTTTACCATTAATTTCCAATCCGTGACCCTTACGTGACATTGTCCAGCTCTCTGACAAACCAATCCAAAAGTGCCAACATCACCAAGAAGATGGAGGTTAGGAAGAAGAAGAAGAGATAACATGCCACGTGTAAGAATTCTCCATCTTGACTCCCAGACCCCCCTGTCCAGAATCTCAAACTCCCCTGGACATGGGTCCAAATCTTTCCCTTTTCATCTATAATTACTGCTATTCTACTCTTCAAACTCTGGTGACTTGCAATTCTTCTTATAAGTTAGTAATTTGTCTCATGGATAAAAATCAAAGCCACGGGCATTCTCAGCATCAATCCAGGTTCTCCGACACCTCTGGCGAGGCTGAAAAGCCTCCTGAGCAGGGTTTGGATCATTCTGAGATGCCACAGGAACCCCCTGGGTTCCAACACTGATGGAGGGACGTTAACCAGGACAATCTCCAAGCTGGTAAAATAGAAAATGAACTCACTGTCTGCGTGTCTTGGGCAGAAACCCCACCATCTCCATGGCGAGCTGCAGCCGCTCAAAGTCGTGCTTCAGGTCCTCCCCTTCCACGGAGAAACAATCCTGTGGGATGGAACACACAGAGGAAGCGCTGACACAAACCAAAACCACGTCACCTCCAGGTGGCCGAGTCAGTGCTCCAAAAATATCACTGAGGGATCTCCAGGTCTTTTATCAGCAACATTTCCAACCTGGCACTGGGAATACAACGTTTGTGGCGAATGTTTTCTGGAGATTCATCTTTGTTTCCCTGGTTTAACCTCTAAGGAAGGTGAGTCACCCCATTCCAACGGTGTGGTGAGAGTTGGGCAGTGTGGGACACCTCACACACAAAAAGGATGGGAAATGAAAACAAGATGAAATCTGTTCCACGTTTATTCCACGTTCAGTCCTGTACCTGAAGAGGGAAATTCAGTTTTTAAATAGAATTCAGATAACTTTATGTAAATGATCAGTGCATTAAATCCTGTGGGGGAAAGGCAAAGCTTTTAATATATCTTTCAGTAACTTTATTTGAACTACCAAGAAGTTATTTCAAAATTGGGAGAATTTGAAATCCAGGATATTTTATACTTCTTGGAGTGCCTGAACAGTTTGGTTTTTCCTTGATACCAGCCACTGACATGTTTGGAAAAATCCAGTGACACTCCAGACCCAACCAAAGTTGTCCTGCACCAATATTTAGGGAACAGAAATGCTCTTTAAATGAATTTGTAAACCATTAATGCCAAATTTCCTCTGCTTTGGCTTACTGTAGGCCTCCCATGGATTATTTATTCTTCTCTCTGCCTTCCTAGCCTATATTTAAAATTCTACCCATTGCTGCCTGTAAAAATTACCTATCCATGAATCAAAATTAGTTTTTTGTGTATCACACAATATTGTGCTACTTTAAACCTACTAACACTTAAATCAAGACTTTCTACAAGTAATTAGAGACTTTCAACAAGTTAATCCAAGTGTAAGTAAATATAAATTCTACAAAATTCTAGAAATGTTTATTAAAATACTACAAATAAAAATTGTAGCTGCACTTGGAATTAATCAAGGAGCTGAATGCATATAGTTTACTTTGATCATTTCCTGAACATCATATTTATCACACAAGCAAATGGGCAAAAAATTGGCAAAAATAATTAGGAAAGCCTGCATTAAACAGGGTTATGTAAGTCATTGAAAAGCCACTTGTACTCACTGATAGTACAGAAAATGAATCATAAATACAGAATGAAGTTATTTTATAATATCAGCTTTGTGTTTTTACAGCATTTAAAGCCTCACAACCATATCAATGAAGTTCTTCATCCCACTCCAGAACATCATTACAGCTGTATTTATAATTAGCATGGAAAACCCTTACCTATTTATTTCTAGTCTTTACATATTTAAATGTTGACATTATTATTCATTATACTGTTTACAAATTTAAAATATTTATTGCAACCTACGAGACTCCCACGCAACATCACTAAAAGCCGGAGAAGTGCAATTGGACAAGAAAATCGAAATTTTTTTATCAATTGTCCCCAGGGACAAGTTAATGCTCCATAGGCAAAGTGAATTTGGAGCTGTTGAACAGTAAAACCATTTAAAACCACGCACAGCATCGATGAAGGCGGGGATTGAAATTCCAGGAGTAAATACCAGCCTGTTTTAGGAAAGTGCCATCAGAAAAGGGCATTTTCACCTTCCATCAGGAGGGAATTGGAAGTGAATCTTTCGCAGAGCTATCCAGAGGAACACAACAATGGCATCACCAAGAGCAGGGACACCTCAGGCACCAGGCCTGATCGGTGACACCATCAAACTCAGGGTCAGACCTTGTCCCTCCTCAGCTCCACCTCTGGCTTTCCCAGCTGCTGCACTGGGAATTCAGCACAACTCCCCAGCCTCCCTCCGGCAGGAGCTGGACTTGGCAGGACAACAACGCACCCACAGCTCCCGCAGCTCAGGCTGCTTTAAAGCTTTTTTTAAAGACACCGAGTGGTGCTTTTAGTGGCACTCCACATTCCAGGAGACATTTCCATTTTCTGGCACCATTCCTCCAAAATGAAGTCACGAGTCAACAGCGAAATACCCCGGACAACTCTGAAGCAGCACAATCTACGCCGAAGGCAATTTAATTAACGATTTACATAACAATTGCCCGACTCATTAATCCGCATGGAAAGACTTTTAGCGAATTCTCTATTTAGAAGTGGATGCTCTCTGCAGTGTTCCAGCATGGAACTGCTTCCTAATGGATGATAAATGAAGGATAATTATAAAATAGAGGCGTATCCTTGATATTAGAGCAGACAAGCATCACAAAGTCCATCCCCACGGACCTAACTTGCCGTTAATATCCTGCCAGAGCAATTAGTTTCCCAGCAAAAGTGAGTTCCCTGCTTCCTACAGTCACATCAAAGCAATCCTTGGAATTCCATGGAAAATTTAGAGGATAAAACAGAGTTTCTTTATGAACTTGGTGTCTGCAGCAGGTTGAGTCCATGGTTATGGGGAGAAGACCAGGGTAGCTTAAGAGTGAATCATCAATTGAAGCCAAAAATGATTTACCAGGACTGTCACATAAAATTATCCTAAATAAATTAGCAAATAAACAGCCAAACGGTAATGACATGTGGCTTTGTTGTGCAGAATAACGACACACACATGGAAGCCCCCACGCTGGCAGGGTGTTCTTGGTTGTGCCAGGTGAAGGTACCAAATTTTGGGGTTGTTTTAATTTTAATTCCTTCAGCAAATTGTCCCAACCCATTCTTAAAGCAATTTATAAAAGGTATTAAGGTCTAGAAGAGCATCTGCTCATCACTCCCTGCCCCTGCAGGACCCCTAAGGATGCTGATGGATTAAGAATGCCAATCCAATATTCAATATTTTCAACCTTGTGAGGGAAATTCACTCCTCTCCTCCTAAGGATTTGCAGGGAAATGTTGCTGTTAAGACACTTGTTTAACCCAAGTCAATCCCAGCTCCTTCCCAGATCACCTCTTACTCTTCCAGATGCATCAGCAGGACTTTGGCAGTCTTCAAGCACATGGGAAACGAGCAGGAAGGACAAGCAGCTGATGCCAAACATGCTTCCACATGCAGGACACGCCCACGGGGAGCACGGACACACAGACACCCAGAGCGCAGGAGGAGCTGGGGAAGGGACAGAAGCTTCACCATTCCCTTTTGTGGGGCAATCCATTTGGAAAGGATGATCATGTCAGCAGGAGTATTTTAGGAGAAGGAATGGTTTTTGCACTCTGAACAATATCAGGATTTCATTTTCTCACAGATGGCTGGGGGGATGGTTTTGGGTTTTGTCAGTTTTTTCCTGGAAGCTGGAGAGCAGATACACCACTACAGCCAGCATGAACTGATGCATCTCTTGGGGCTTCAAGACATTGATTTGCTGTTTTACTGGAATGGAATTTCAATTTTCACATCGCTGCCACATCACAATTTCCACAAATCATCACGTATTCCATCAGGAAGGAATGAAAACCCCCTCAGTTTTCTAAAACTGAGGTGACTGTAGAGAGCTGACCATCTCCAACTGCTGAAGAAGCTTTCCAGATGGAAGGAACCACAAAAGGGCAAGGGAAAAAAATATCTGTACTGTCACAAGCAACACCACTGCAGGGCAAAGGGTGGTTAATGGGTTAAACTTCATTGGATTTGGCTTTCTTTGTGTCCCTAAAACACTCAGGTGAGAGCAGCCCTGCACCAGCAACATGGAAGAGGTGAGTTCTTGTACTGACCGGCTCCGAGTCATAGCAATAATCATCCCAGCTCTGTCTGAGGGGTTTCTTTGTCATCTGAAAGCAAGGCAGAGCGGGTTAAGTGCTGTTCCCACCCCAAATCACCCCCACGACCTGCTCCCTAACCAGGAAAAGAATTGTTACTCTGCAGTCATTCCCTAGTTTTATTTGTTTTAGGGGAAGATTTATGATGTTTTTGCATTCCTGGTGCTGGTTCCTGCTCCCAGTGCATCAGCGAGGCCTTCTCATCAATAATCCTCACGAATGCTAAAACCTTTTCTTTTCTCACAGAGTTGGGAAACCCTTGGTTTACCTGCAGCTGAAGAGCCACTGATGCCAAAATCCCACTTGGTTTGTTTCTAACTCTCAACATCTGCTCCAGACAAACACAAGTGCAGCGAAAGTGAGATTCTTCCAAGCAACATTCCAAAGCTTTTTAGAAATTTCTGTCTTTTTCTAATCAGACAGAGATGGAGTTGGGAGAAGTCAAAGCATGTGTCAGTGACCAGTCCCAAGAGGGACAGAGATGGCTCTGCAGCTCCTGGGGAGCTGAAAATAAGGATCTAAACCTGGAAATGACCGCTTTCAAAATGGATAAAAGTTAACAACCAGCATAGAAAATATTCAGTGAACTGCAGGGTGTGCAGGGGTGGGTGCACTTGGTACTGGGGGAGAGATGGAAAAGCCCCAATACTCAGGGGATATTTTGAGTAAATTTGCATTTAAAAATAAATTTAATTTTTTTTTTCAGTCTGCTCTCTGCATTTACAGAGCAGATTTTGGTGAAGTATCTGAATAGACTATTTCTCATCTGCAAAGTAAAGTCCCCATTTGCTTTACATAACACAACAAAAGCTGAGGAACCTGGGAGGAGGAAAGTAAAGCCTGACTCAGGACTGAGTCACTCCTTCACTTCAGGGGCCTGGTTCAATATTTTATGGCTTCTCTATATGAATATTTAATTTCCAGTAAAACACTTCAGTTCATGTCTGAGCTGGTTCTTTTTCCTTATAAAAAGGCAGGGTCTTCTCCAGGACACACTTCAGAAGACACTGCAAACATTCAAGGATCATTTTATAACTTTCCTCTTAAATGTTTCCCGAGTTTCCTTTTCCATTTCTCCACTATCTCTTTTTTCCTTTTTCTCCTTGTTTTCCTTTTCCTTTCTCCTGCAGGGCAGGGAAAAGCTGCTACTGCACTGTCAGATGGTTTTCATGTGAAACCATGCCCAGACCACATCTGAAGGCGCTGTTTTTCCACACTTGTCAGTATTAACTCTAATCCTAATTATTAAAAAGCTATTTTAAAAACTCCCAAAAACTCGGAGTGTCACTACTATCCACACACTGTGCTCAGGGAAGTCCAGAGTCTGCTTCCCTGCTCCACAGCACCCTAATTTAGATTAAAATAAACATTTCACCCTAAATGATAATATTCCTACTGGTTCCTCACACTACATGCTGTTAGATTTCTAATTTTCCTTTCAATATAAATTCTCTTTAACTCCTGTGTAAAAGACAAGGACTGTAATTAAAAGCAATGTTTTCAACTAACAGAAAGCGACTGGATGGCCCAACAAAAGCTGGGAATCTGACAAAACATTCCATCTTGGCATCTTCCCACTGCAGAGCTGTGGCACAGATGGTGCTGGAGATCACAGCACGTTCTCCAACCAACGCCTGAGGCACAGAGACTCCAGCAAAAAAAGCCTCCAGCCCTCAGAGTGCTCCTCACTCGGGAATGTTTCCCAGTCCTGCCACGGGTGTGTGGGAGTTGTTAACACACAATGGATTTTGGTGTCGATAGCCCACCTCAAAAACATCCTTAAAAAGTCCCTGGTAACTGAGAGCTACTCCTGAGTGAAGTTATATTTCTAAAAAGACTAAAGGCAATTTGGCTTGGGCTGTGGGTCCAAGTTTCTCCCCAGTTTAGGGGTTAAATCACTCTTTATTGCTCCTCATATTTCAGCACCAAGAAAATTGCAATTAGTTAAAATCAACATGTAACTTAACTCCTCTTCCACATATTCCTCCTCTTTCTGATCTTTTTGAAGTCCCTACTTGCAAGAGTCACTGGATAACCGCCTAAATACCTGAAGTAAATCACTTTATTATAAAATTATCATCATGTAAGCTGTGTTTATTTGGCTGTTGGTAACACCTCATCCATCATTAATTCCCAGGTTTTCAATGACTGCTGTGGTTTTAGTTATATTAGACTTGTTCTATTGTTAAATTCAAAGGGTCGTGCTAGAAGCCAGCCAGAAGCTACAGAATTAGGACTTCCTCATGCAAGATGTTATTTCCCAGTATGCCACATGTTCCCCTTCTCTCCTGCTCAGGAGACAGATATTAATGAGTAAATGACATTCACACAGAGAGCAGGAAATTCTGACTGTTTCTCCCTCCAGCAATCAAAAAATCATATATTTAACATATCCCAGGTACAGAAAACACTGATTGTTTTTTCCCTGAAACACTACCAGGTGTTCAGATCGCTAATGCGGAATTATTCCAAAGACTTCCTATAAACCATTAAAACCAACTTTTACTACTCCACACCTTTAAAAGCCCCCACTTTTACTACTCCACACCTCTTTCTTTCCTAGCATTAAATATCAGCAGAAGAAAAGGCAAGACCACAGATTGTATTCCTGTATAGCACTCCCACCTGGTTGAGGTAATGATATTCCTCTGGCTGCTTCAGGTGAAACGCTGATCTCTCCTCCTCGCTCGCTCCTGCCAGGAGGTAATAAAATACATGGTAGTTCCTGGTGACAAATGAAAAACAAAAGCTGTTAGACTCGAAAATGAGCAGCAGCACTGAGCAGAGGCACATGGAAACCTCCCAACCTGATTTTCCAGCTCCCAAGCTCAGGCCTGACACTGTTTAGAGCTGGTCCGTACCTGCTGTGCGGGGATGGAACAGATTCAATTACGTCATGGAGAATGAAATCCCTCTTCTCCACTCAAGGACAGCCACTGCCCCAGAATCTACTTGAAGAATTTCTAGCTGGGATGATCAGGTTTTCCTTCAGAACCATGTGCAGTGCCTACACACTTCACAGAAGTATTTAGGTGGATAAAGAGCTCCCAGGCCATCGAGTCCAACCTGTGCCCAAACCCCATCTTGTTCCAGCCCAGAGCACTGAGTGCCACGTCCAGGAACTCCTTGGACATCTCCAGGGACAGGGACTCCAAACATCCCTGGGCAGTCCCTTCCAAGGCCTGACCACCCTTTCCATGAAGGAATTCCTGCTGATGTTCAGCCTGAGCCTCTCCTGGCACAGCTTGGGGCTGTTTCCCCTCGTCCTGTCCCTGTTCCCTGGGACCATCCCCGGCTCCCTTAGAGTCCGACCTCCTTTATTAGAACCACAACATATTTCCCTGCAATGTAGAAATTATAATGTTTCATACCTTATTACCATTAAAAAGGCAACAACTTTGCAGTTGCAGTTCTATGAGACATGAGTGAAAAATCTTCAATTATTCAAAAACTCAAATGTTCAAAATACCTGAATATCACTAATGCTAAACCCACCCCAAGGGCCACTCATCTGTTCTGCTTCCAGACGACTCTGGAACACAGATTAACACCATTTCTTTCTAAAATTAAAACTGTGCTTTTATGTTGGATGTTTTCCAAGAGGATCCAAGTTTAATCATCTTGCAACACCCAAGAGGACGTTTGTCAAGGCTGTAGATGCTCTTTAACTCCAGGAACAGCCCTGGAGCATTCCAGAAAACTCACACATCTGTCTCCAAAGGGAAACACAGCCAGAAGTGCCAAGAGTTGAAAGACAACTAAAGGCAGCAAAATGATTTAAAAGTCGAATAGTAATTACTGAGGGAGGAGAGGCATATGCAACAAAGAATATGCAGCAAATTAGGAAAGAACACGTAAGTTCATTATAAAATTTTGGCTCTTTCTAGAGGCCCCTCTGAAGTCTTCAGTGAACTGCAAAGAAGAATGAAAATACCGTTTCTCTCCTAAAATGGCATATTAAGCAGTTCACAAGTTGCACAAGAATGAAGCGGTACATAATAATCTCTGTGCCATAAAGACAGTGAAAATGAAATGAACTGTAACAATACTGTAGTGGAAGGTCCCCTGCTCATGGCAGGGGTTGGAACAAGATGATCTTTAAGGGCCACTTCCAATACAACCCATTCCATAATTCCATGGTAAGTCAAAGACCGTTGATAAAATAATAGAGTTTATTCCCTCCATTAGCACATTTCTTCCTAAACAACACAACATTCAAATGTAAAATGCATCATTAATCTCTGCAGCACAGGGTTAAGAGCATGAAAATCCTGATCCCCTGCGCCGGCTCCACCAGGGATTGAAGTTATCTGTACCACACAGAGGAGTTAAAGCCAAGCCTTGGGCAAAACAGAGGCACCCACCGCTCATTGTGCTCCTGATAGACCAGGCGGGACTTCTCCAGGAGGTATTTTTCAACATAAGCTCTGCAAGGGAAAAATCAAAGCATCATTCATTGACCTGATACTCAGCTTCAACGAACACAGCTTTACCAGGGGCTTGGTACCCACACAAAGAAGTTTCAGCCTTGTTTCACTTAGTTACATAAATTTCTTCCTCGGCAGAACAAGCCCAATATTATGTTTGGCTTTTGAGGTTTTTTTGGTTTGACACCAAGCCAAAACTAACTTGGATCTGAAAAACATGATCTCAGACGCATCAGCCTATGGGCAAGAGAAATGTCCTCAAAGAAGGAGCTTGGATCCTTATTTCACCCAAAGCCAGCAAAATCCCATTGCCCGCAGCCCAGGAGCCGTGCACACAGAAACACACCCACGTGCAGAAGTGTGCAAAACGCCATTCATCTGCAGAATCCATTCCCAAATCCCCATTCCCCTCTTCCAAAGGAGCCACTTCTCACCAAAAATTTGGGTTATTAACTTCTGGCTCCAGTCAACAAAAATAAACAATTGCGAAAGCTCCTCATCGCAGTTTACATTTTCTCCTAAGAGCCTCCACAACAAACGCACTCAATCTACATATTAAATACATTTTTCAGGTTTGTTGAGTTAAACAAAGCCTCCACAGGCTTTTTTTCTTCCAAACAAACCTAACCAGTAATGGCAGGGGTTTAGAAGCTGGAGTTCTAAGTGGCAGTTTGGATGATGGAGCTGTGCTTTTCCCAGACTCCCAGGGATGTGGCACCGGCACTCGGAGCTACGCAGGAATCAAACAAACCTCGGGCATGGTGGGACAAGGAGGTGCTGCCACACTTCAGATCTCATTATAACCTCCAGTACAACTTTCTCCCTTCCTGCCATAAAAACTAAAATAGAAATTTGGATATGCTGCAGAGGTTTTGTGAAAATTCCTACGGCAAATCCAACTCCCCACGGGATGATCTTGCTGGACAGGAGCAGGAAAGGATGACAGACAGCAAAGCTGTATTGTTGTTTATTCCCTGTGAGGAAGCTGGGAACAGTCCATGGATATTCCTCACCCAGAAACTGATGGGTTTTTATGTTCCCTTTCTAATCTGAACCCAATTTTTCCTTCCCAAGCCATAAATTCACTGCAGGCTCAGGGAACACATGAATGAGAGTCCTGATCCCACTGGATAATGGTTTAGACACTGCTGTACAAAAACCTGCTACATGTCCATGCTCTTGGAATTCATTCCAACCCCTGTCATTTCTGCTCTTATTAAAAACCACCCCAAAAATCATTATTAGGCAATAATTTAGCTGGAAAGGTCTTCTGGAGGTCATCTAGTCCCAACCATTATCTAAACCAGGGGAAATTTTATTTATTTATTTACTTGTTTATTTTAAAGATTTAGTTTCACTTTAAAAATTATATTTTGCAAAGTTCCTATTTTTAAAATTTTATTTTACATTTTAATTTTTTAATAGATGGAATTACAAAGCTATTTTGGTAAAATGCTCCCTTGCTTACTTCAAAAGTCACAATGAATCCATGTCCCTGGAACATCTGTCCCTTCTTTTAACAGGATAGTGAACAGGAAAACCAACTTGTGTCTTAAAAAGTTGATGTCTCCAAATTTCTTTTTATTTACCATTGTCAGCTATGCCAGTTCTACCTTTAAGAGCAAAGAAAAGGAGCTCCAAGGGAATTATCTTGTGTAAAACACTGATTTAAGCACAGAGAGCCTGTATTTCACAGGAATTTGATTTAAACTCTTCCCAGCTGGCTCTAAAGCCTCTCCTATCTGGCTCTGCTGCCATTTCATGGATCGTGTCAGGTGTCAAGGATTTTGATCATCTCATGGGGGGCTGAGCAGGTTGCAAAGAACCTTCAGGAAGCCCCTGGGAATGCCCTGAACTGCAGTACTGCTCCTGTTCATCACTCTGAGGGACCATCCAAGACTTCATCTCACAGTGGAGTTGGGTCCTGCCCAACCTCCTGCCTGCTCCATCTCTTCAAGTTTTGGGTGATTACACTCAGAGGGGTTGTCAGCAAATATTCAACTGCTATTTTCAGCCTCTGAAGAGAGGAAAACTCTGACTCAGGGCTGCAATTTATAGTTCCATTACCAAAGCTACTGATACGCAGAACACAGAGTGATAACTGATTGGGGCTGTGCTAAAATAAGTATAGGCTAAGTTTTTGCAAACATCTTCTTTCACAGGGGAAGAAATATGGGCTTGTATGCCACATACACTTTTTGTTTTTAAAATGCTTACATTTTTCTTTAAACATCTTTTCTTTTCACTGGGGGAGCACTGCAAGTTCATAGCAGAACACAGTCACATCACACTGTGCAACCAAAGACCAAGAAAGCTCACTTTTTAAAAAGTTAAGAAAATTCCTCCTATTTTATGAACTAGAATACATGAATATAATGTTATTTGCACATCTCTGCCAAATAAAAATAGAGACCACAACCACAGCGCTGCTACATCATGCCAAGATAATACATAGTTAAGGCATTTGCTGGATTTTGTTACCCAGGAGGTATTAAAAGAAGGAGGTTTATCCTTTTAAGAGAACTGTGCACCAGAATTAAATAAGGGGAAAAAAAGAGCACCAGGTTTGACGTAGGATGCAAAACCAGTGGGAAAGAACGTGGAGTACCCAAGCTCAATGAAAAATTAATGGCAGCTCTTTGTGTGATACTGTTCTGCTGGAAAATAAGAAAGCAAAAAATTTTAAAAGCAAATCTCTAAAATAACAACAAAGTCCCAGCAAGAGCTCTCTTAGCCAGCTGCAGAAATTATACAGCCCCTAAAATGCTGGTTCTCCTCCTCGTTTTTCCAAGTGACTCAGTTAACCTGGACAAAAAGGGGAGTTAACAAAGCCCTGTTCGTTTACAGTTCCTTGGTGATGATCTGATGCCATGGAAATTCTCTAAAGCCACAGGGAAAGCTGGGTTTAGGTAGTTCCATCCCTGCCATGGGATTATTCCACCTTCCACCAGAACAGGCTGCTCCAAGCCCCATCCAACCTGGCCTTGGAAACTTCCAGGGATGCAGGGGCAGCCACAGCTGCTCTGGGCACCATGGGCCAAGGCCTCACCTCCCTCACAGCCAGGAATTCCTTCCCAATATCCTGTCTAACCCTGCCCTCTGGCAGTGTGAAGCCATTCCCTGTGTCCTGTCACTCCAAAGTCCCTCTCCAGCTCTCCTGGAGCCCCTTCAGGCCCTGCCAGGGGCTCTGAGCTCTCCCTGGAGCTTCTCCTCTCCAGGTGAGCACCCCCAGCTCTCCCAGCCTGGCTCCACTCTCAGAGCAGCTCTGTGGCCTCCTCTGGACTCTCTCCACGTCCTCTCTGTGCTGGGTTCCCAGGGCTGGGGCAGCTCTGCAGGTGGGGTCTCACCTGAGGGGGGCACAGGGGCAGAATCCTCCCCTCCCCTCCCCTGCTGCCCACGCTGAGGGATCAGCTCAGGCCATGACGGCTTCTGGGTTCCCAGTGCACACGTCCATGAGCTTCTCATCAATCACCACCCCAAAATTCCTCTCCTCAGGTCTGCTCGCAAATTTCTAAAGTTGAAATAAACTGAGGAGAACCACAGTGGAGCCAAGGATCTCCTTGCAATGCCCTGGGAGGAAGAAGAGGCCTGCACTGGTCAAGGAGAGACTTGCCGGGAGAGCCTGAGGGGAATCAGGCAGAGAGCAAGAAGAGTTTGGCTCAATGGCCTCCAGAACTCCCAGCCAGAGATTAAATCCTCCCATTGGCTCCTGAGCCTGAGCCAAACCTTGCACTCCACATCTACTGCTCAGCCCCCAGCCCATCCCAGCTAAAACATTCCCCTCTTCTGCCTTAACTCCTGTCTGAGGAGGAGACGTTATTTTCAGGTTCATTAAAATTCTGACATCAGGATTAAGGAGAGCTCAGCTGGCTTGAGGGCAGCTCAGGTGTATCCACACCTCAGCACCCACCTTGGATGCACCAATATTTCCATACCAGCAGATTTTAATAAGCTAAAACCTAGGAATTTTTATTTCCTATCTCCATTTTGGGGAAGATACTGACCAAAGCAATTAACTACTGCAGCCGATTCCGTTTGGGCACACCCAGCTCCTCCCCCGTTCCCACTCACCCTCGCACGGTGCCTGTCTCCTGGTAGTTCACCTGGATGAATTTGCCAAAGCGACTGGAGTTGTTGTTATGGGCTGTTTTTGCATTTCCAAAGGCCTGTGAAAAGAGGGAGATGCCACGGTTAGGCTGGAAAAGCCACCCCCTTGCCTGATTTCCATGGGCGTCACTCACAACTGAACTTGGGGCATTTTCCTATCATTTCACATCAGAAAAAAAGGGGGATGGGGAAAGTTTGTGGAGTGGTTCATAAAATAATCCGTGGAGCTGCTGGGGGACCATGTTACAATGTTCCTTTGCAAGGGGGTGTTCATGAAGAGAAGCTAAACGCTGGTTAAAAATAAAATGTGAGCTGCACAGAAGAGATTTAATGTTTGAAGTTATTACAGTCTGCATTAAAGCTGGGCTTTATTCATTTAAATAAATATACAAGTACACCGCTCCAACAGGACTCTACATTTTAATGAGCTAGAGGAAGGTCCTTTTTAATTACATGTGGAATTAGGGGGAAAATGCTTTGAAGGCTACTCAGACATTAGACAATGTCATACACAGCACTGGCATAACCCAGAGTATTTTCAGCGTTTCAGACACCTCGTTTCCATTTGCTGCTGTTGCCTTTCCAAAATCAAAATGCTTTTAAGTCGTTATTATGCAAAGCTTTTATTCTAACCCTGCCTCACCAAAGCACTGACTGGAGAGAGTCATTTTTGCCATTTAAAAGGAATCTCTGAACTGAAACTGCTGTTCTAGTTGTGCCTAAATCACTTTCATAACCATCGGGACCAAGGTGACAGAATCTGCCGAGCCACCAGGTCCAATTAATGCTTCTGTTATTAAACCGGGCTTCATAATCACACACCTTTTCTTCTAAGTCAAATTTATTTAAGGTAATTATAATTTCAGAGATAATTTCCAAGTGTTGCTCATGTATGGGCATTTTGTGCTGAGGCTTAACATCAGAGCTCAGCTCCCAACAGATTTATTCCCTGCTCAGCTATTTATTAGAAAAGATTAAAAGGGCTTTCCATCTATAATCTGAAGCTTTTCAAATGACCTTTGTGGATTTAACTTCCCAACTAAAAGCAGAATATAAAGGCCAAACGAAATGAGACCTTGGAGAAAGGGTATTGGACACATCCTGTCTGTGCACGATCCGCTTCCCTTCCCAGGCTGATTTATTTCCCAAATTGCTCAGGTTTAATGATTTAAGAACCCACAGAGGTTTGCCATGGAATAACAACGTGATTTCCCCCCCTAAATGAATGCAGGGATTTGTTTAAACTCCAACTGCTGCATATGAATCTGCTTTAGTTGACTAAAGCAGGTTCTGGGAGAGCCGAAACCTGCCGAGCAAACAGGTTATTCTGGAGGGATGATTCCAGAGCTGCAGCTCAGGAACCCTGCACAGGATTCATATCTTTTCAGGCTCTTCACACTTTTTTCTTGCTTATTTGCCCCAAAAATTTGCCCCTGCACCCAGCATCCCCCCTCAACCCATCTTCCAGAGGACACTGAAGGCACTCACACCCCCCCTGAAGCCCCAGATCTCTCCTGGAGATGAAAATCCAGCCATCCTCTCCCCAAACCAGGAATTTTGGAATTAAAAGACAGGATGATGTTTAAGATTTTCAAAGGATTTACCTCCAGGTATTTCAGCGAGCAAGAAGCTTTTAAGCAGAATATTCAAGACATGCAAGTGCATCACCTTATATTTAGGTATTAATTTGTATTAATTAGGTTACAAGCATTTCTCTGCTATGGGATCACTCGTGTTCTAAGAAACCATCTTAAGGCAATGAGATAAAATTTCTATACACCTAATTAACACTGTTAGAGAAGCAGCAAGATGAACTGGAACAGACCAAACAGCAGACAGCACAGTTTTATATCATCTCATAAAATAAATTTTAATAAAATGTAATAAAGAATTTGAGCAAAGAACAATATTAAGATTTTCTAGTTCAATTTCCTGTATTCTACCTAAATAATCACTCACAGAGACAAACAAGGTCTATTTATTAGGATTTCTTTGGGAAGAGCCTTGCTCAGGAATCAATCTTCCTCATTCTGCAGCAAGCAAATTTAGGAGAAAACATTTCAAATATAGGAGTGGGGAAAAGCAAGATTCCTCTTTTTTTACGAGCTTTTTTTGGGGATGAATGTGCCAGACCACATGATATGTAATAACCCAAATGCCTCCAGGAATCACAGCCCATAATGTCTCTCTTTCATGCATTTTTCCTTCGTGCTGATATAAACGAGAAAGGTCTTTGGATCCCTTCTTGTGCAAACTTCGGGTGACTCTCCAGCCCAGCACGCTGGGAATGGGCCAACAAGTAGCTGGAGAAACGTCTGGTGTTTGATTTGAGACAACTCAATACATTTTTGTTTGCTTTACTCACAGGGTTTCTTTAGCGGGACTGTTGGGCTATAAAAAAGTGCTATTAATTCAATTTATACGTGTCTAATCCATACAGACCCGACCAGAACACCCTGTCCCCTGCAAGCGGGGCAGAATATAATAGTTCACGCTCAGAAAACGAGTTATAACTTCTCTAAAACAAATTATCTTCTGTTCATTTGATTGCCCTTTACTGACTCATTGATTCGAGGCTGCTGAGCAAAACTCCAGAACAGCATTCCGAGGATTCTTGGGGAGACCAAAGCTTTTACTGGCCAGGGCTCAACATTTGGAAGGAAACAAAATTCAATACGTTCCTCTGTGGGAGCTGGGAGTCCCTCTGGACACGGAGGGTGATCCAGCAGTTTGGAGAAGGCAGGAGAGAGCAGCTCCACTCCTCCTCCTCCAGCCCTCCTGCACAAAGAGGTGCCTATGGGGACGAGGGGAAAAAAGGGATTAACAGTTTCCTGGCTAAACGCTGCACGTTCCTCCCCGTTCTCCACTGAATATTGATGCAAACCAGATTAAATCCAGATTACAGTCAGAATAAGGATTATTTTAAGGTTTTTCCTGAAAAAAAGTTATTTTCCAAACCTCAGCAACTGGGAGAACACCGTGGTGGCTTTTTCTTATCTGGCAATAAAACACTGTTCTATAGATCATCCAAACTGAATGTTATTCCTCTATAGAATAACAGCAATATTCTCCTACAGAATAACAGCTGCATTCCCTTATGGAATTACAGCTTCTGTGGTGAAAGAACAAGTGGAAATACAGGCCTTTGCCAGCATATTTTAGATCCCCAGCCCTCAGAGGAGCCTTTAGCCCTCACCCTTCGAAGGAAAAATAAAAACATCATCTTCTCTTTGCTGTACAGGCTAAGAAATATATTAATACACAGGAGTTTTTAAATGGTTCTCCATTAACCTGAAAGGTAAATTGAATTTTTTAGAAAGTCATACCATGAATATACCAGGAGAAAAGCAAGTCATCTGCTTAAATCTCAACCATGCCATTGTGGAATACTCGTATTAACAGTTATATTCCATGGAGGGGCACAGAAGGGACTGGGAGCAAAATTCCATCAAGCTCATTAATGCCAGGGAGAAGAAACAGGTTAACATCAGACAAGACAGTGCTGGAAGATTCGTGTTTCCTGCTTTACTGTGAAATTTGGAGTTCATTAATCAAATGTATTCATAAAGTACGAATGACTTGTAACTGTGTGAGCACGTTGGGAACAGCTTTGCTAAAATCTATTTCCCACCAAATAACATAAATACAGAAGGGGCTGGAGCAGCAGGAGCAGCTGAGGGAGCTGGAAAGGGGCTCAGCCTGGAGAACAGGAGGCTCAGGAGAGACCTTGAGGCTCTGCACAACTCCCTGACAGGAGGGGACAGCTGGGTGGAGGTCAGGGAACAGGGGAGAGAAGAGGAAATGGCCTCAAGATGTGCCAGGGGAGTTTAGGTTGGATATTAGGAAAAAAAAAAATCCACATAAAGGGTTGTCAAGCATTGGAACAGGCTTGACAGGAACAGGCCCAAGGATATGCTGGAGTCGCCATCCCTGGAAGTGTTCAAAACAAGACTGGATGGGGCACTTGAGGACATGTTTGGTGATGAACGTGGTGCTGGGTGATTGAAAATATTAAAGGCCTTTTCCCACCTCAACCCCCCGTGATTCCAGGATGCACATCAGATGTGCATTCCCCTGCTTCCCCTACAACTTCTGTTGGAGAAACCCAATGTGTGCATCCACAAAGAGTGGTGGTTTCAAACATCCCCTGTAATTTATTTCCAGATCTGAGGGCTGTTTATCCCAATATTCTATACATTATGCTTGGGAAAAAAAAATCCATAAACACCTTCACTCCAAATGAAAAAACACACATATTGGAATTTTTGAAATTTAAAGTATATTTATGTGTCCAGGGCATTCACAACTTTCTTCCTCCTCCTGAAACATATACAGCAGGATGATAAAGATAATTTTCCCTAGTTTTCATTCCACCTGAAACCAAGCTGCCAACACTCTTCTTGCCCTGTTATATTGCTTTTTAACAGAAATACACTGAATTATGTCCAGAACATAAACTGCACGTACACTACTTAAGTTAGAGCCGTGCTAAATCCTTTCCCATTACTGCTGCCGCCCTGGGAAGAGCTTTTAAACCTGCAGCTTCCACCTCCTGATAAAATCTTCCAGCCCAAACTGATCTCCTAGAACAACCCCACTCTCATGGATCTCCTCAGCTTTCAACTTCCATGAGGAGCCACCTCCATGCAGAGAGATCACAGCCCTGAAGGAATCACCAAAATCCAAAGGTATGAGGTACAACTCGAAAGAAAACTTTTCTTGCCGCAAAGAAAAATAGCTTTTATGGGAACCCCTCAAGCTGTGGTTCAACAGTAATACTGAAAATCTTATTTATAGCAGCTAAACACGACTCGAAGGGCCAGCACCTCGGGGTTTTGCTCTCTAGTTTGTGGCTCCGTGTCCCACACTGACGGATGAACCCAGCGGTGCTTTTGTGGTCAAAAGCACAAACCACAGATTATTTATAGTGCTGGTGCTGCAGTGCCTGAGCAGGGCCTGAGCCTGCCCTGCAGCCCTGAGCTGCACACGCTGACCTTTCTTTAAAGACCTGTGAACGTTCCTGCCGACCTTTAAAGACCTGTGAACGTTCCTGCCTCGCTGGTCTGTTCTTCCAGGCCACTGCAGCGCCCTGAGGAGCAAACACGGGTTTTCCATTTCACAGAACCACAGAGCGGTTTGTGTTGGAAAGCACCTGGAATCATCCAGAGCCACCCCCTGCCATGGCAGGGACACTTCCCGCTGGATCAGGGTGCTCTAAGCCCTGTCCAACCTGCCCTGGAACAGTTCCAGGGCTGGGACAACCACAGCTGCCCTGGGCACCCTGTGCCAGGGCCTCACCACCCTCACAGGAGAGAACTTCTTCCTAACATCCAATCTAAATCTCTCCTTTTTAGTTTAAAACTGTTCCCACCTTGTCCTGTCACTCCATGCCTTGGCACAAATCCCTTTTCAGCTCTCCTGGAGCCCCCTGAGGCACTGGCAGAGGCTCTGAGCTCTCCCTGGAGCCTCCTCCTCTCCCAGCCTGGCTCCAGAGCAGAGGGGCTCCAGCCCTCAGAGCAGCTCTGTGCTTCCTCTGAACCCTCGAACCCTCACAGAACACAGCAACTAAAATTCAAGGTGTATAATAACAAAATACTTTTTGTTGTTGTTGTTGTTGAAAAACTCGTGATATTTGTCTCCAACATTTTAGAGAAAGAGTATCCTGGCTGTGAACATGAAGAATCTAATCCTACACCAGTCTTTGACAACAAACACAGCAGAACAGCTCCTTGGTGGTGTTTGCTTCCTGTGGTAGCTGGATTTTTTACTTATGAGCTTCTCAAACCCATGGAGTTTTCTGGTTCTTCCCATAAAATCAATACTCAATTTCTAAGCAGCTGCAACAACCAAAAGGTGCACACCTGTCCTGTCCCTGCTCTTTACTACCCACAAAAGAACCTTTCAAATACACAACCTACAAATACTTGAGATGGGGAAATGTGGAGGATAAAGGCTCTGGGAAGTGCTGCTGAGAGCCTTCCTGCCCCTCCTGCCCCTGCGCAGGACATGGAGAACAGGTCCTCATGGCTTGCAAAGACTGCCCAAAGGGCCAAGACTTCATTTAAGGGGCCTCCCCACACCAACCAGATGTACAATTTGTTGCATTTATGAAGTTTAAAAAACTCTTCATCCCTTCACTGACACTTCACTGTCAATGGCAGCACAGCCACCACTACATGGAATTAAACTTGGTGGGATTCTTCCAAGGAAAAGCACACTAAATCCTTCATGCCACAATTACAATTACTGAACAGCAGCCAAGTGAGTTCTACCCATTAACAGACAAACCCTCTTGTAATTAAACTGATGTGTAAAATACAACTCTTGTGGTACAAACTATAAACCAGTGTTTTAAATCATTTTTTTCTCATTACAGACAGTTTATACCAACTAAAAATGTAAGACACTTGCACTGACCCTACCTAGGGTGAAAACTGAGATTATTCAAGGATGGCACCTTCCCCCTTTGGGGAATCACATCAACATCCTGGAGTGGAGAACCATAGAATCGTGGAATCTCCTGAGACAGAAGGGACCCACAAGGACCACTGAGCTGAACTCCTGGTTCTGCACAATAAATCCGTGTCCCTGAGAGCACTGTCCAAACTGCTGCGGATCTGGAAGCCTTGAGACCATGCCCATGCCCTGGGGAGCCTGTTGAGTGCCTGACCCTGCTCTGGAGGAAGAACCTTTCCCTGATATCCAGCCTGATTCTTCCTGACACAGCTCCTGTCGTTCCCTCAGGCTCTGTCCCTGGTCACCACAGAGGAGCTCAGCGCCTGGAGAAATGAAACAACAAATTTTTGCCAACAACTTGTCCTAAAATACAGGCTCAGTGATGACCACGTGTCTTTGTGCACATCGAGTTCACACTCTCCAAGGACTTTTAATGGGAGAGCAGCGACTTAGAGAAGGTTTAGGAGTTAATTTAGTTAAAGTGCCAAAGTAATGGAAACATCCAGAGCACCATGACAGGTAAAATACCTGAGATAAACCCTATAAGCATCACTACAACACACCCTTGTTTGGGAGATATGATGCAGAGGCTCTCTCAGCTATGCAAGAAATAGGATTTAGTGTCTGAGCTCCTGGCAAACACTTCAGTGCTGGCAGAATATTCCCGTTTTTCCCATGTACAAGCACAGGATCAGACCACTGCAGCTTCTTCCTTTCAAGTGATGCTCTGCTAAAAAAGGAATTGCCACGAAACCACAAAGCTAGAAAACAAAACCCCAAAACTCAACCAAAGCCTCTGACCTGAGTCCTCTCCCCAAACAGGGACAGTTTTCCTACAAAAGTGCAATAATGGGAAAAAAACCCAGCTGAGCTGGCAGTGACAGCAACGCCCGTAGGACGGATCCTGGAGGCAGAAGCTGCCAAATCCCCACGGTCTGGCCGACATTCCTGCTCCTCTGCTCAGACATTCATGTTTTTGTGAGCAGGGTGGACAACCCTGGGAAGAACAGCCAAAGGTTCATGTTTTCCAGCAAACTCGCACACATTGGCCAGCAAATATTTGGGTGGAAAAAAAATCTTCATCCTAGGTTGAGCTCTGGATTTAAAGAAGCATCCCAAAATGAAGTTGGGAAACTCAGTGTTATTGCAGTGTCTCTCCAACTCCCAGCATTCATGTTCTGCAGCCAAAGAACAAACTTTACTCTGCCAAATGCAGGCAGCAAGTGTCCAACAGGTGCCAGGACTGAGAAAAATCTACTTATTGGTGCTTCAAATGATTTTTTTCATAGGATAAAGACATAAAATAATCACAATAAAACAGCAATAGCCATAAAGTAACCAGTTGGAAACAAGTCATAGCTAAAGGAGGAGATTTTACACACCCCCAGTCAGCAATGCACGTACTGTAACCAAGCAGTGCAGTGGGAACAAAGCAGCACTGATAGAATGATGACAGATAAAAACCCATTAATGTGTATATTTCGAGTGATGACTGAGGAGGGTACAGCCTATTTAACAGGTTATATTGTGCATTGCAACATCAAGCTACATCACAATTTCCTTCTCACCTTTCATAATCCCCTTATGCAGAGCTGGATGAAGTGCAGCAATGCAGCACAAACTGCAGCTGCTGCAAATAAAACTTGTCTGCCATTGCTAGGAACAGCCTCACACAGTGCCAGGAGAGCACTGCTGGCTTCCTTTACTTTAAATAAAATAATGCTGCACATCAGGGAGCCAGAGCAGCCCTGGGGGGGACTCTGGGGTGTTGGTGGAGGAGAAGAGAGACCGGCCCTGGGGAGGATTCTGTTCTTCTGCCCCACTCAGGTGAGACCCCACCTGCAGAGCTGCCCCAGCCCTGGGAACCCAGCACAGGGAGGACATGGAGAGAGTCCAGAGGAGGCCACAGAGCTGCTCTGAGGGTGGAGCCAGGCTGGGAGAGCTGGGGGTGCTCACCTGGAGAGGAGAAGGCTCCAGGGAGAGCTCAGAGCCCCTGGCAGGGCCTGAAGGGGCTCCAGGAGAGCTGGAGAGGGACCTTGGAGTGACAGGACACAGGGAATGGCTTCACACTGCCAGAGGGCAGGGTTAGACAGGATATTGGGAAGGAATTGTTCCCTGTGAGGGAGGTGAGGCCCTGGCACAGGTTGTGGCTGCCCCTGCATCCCTGGCAGTGTTCCAGGCCAGGTTGGATGGGGCTTGGAGCAGTCTGGGACAGTGGAAGGTGTCCCTGCCATGGCAGGGCTGGAACAAGATGAGCTTTAAGGTCCTTGCAACCCAAACCACGCTGCTATTCCATGATGATAAACAGGTAACAACATTCTCAGCCCCACATTTGTCATTTTCTTCTCAAGGCTGAGGCTTCTGAGTCTCCAGAGCTCTTGATCACTCGTGTCTCATCTGCTCTGAAGCCCCTGATAAAGAAAATAGGACTTTTCTATTTTCAAACAGTCAACCATCTGCATATGTCAGTGCTCTGCAGAAGATGGGGGTAAATTCCTGTCTCCAAAGCATCTCCTGGTTTTTAGAGCATGGATCATTCTACACCCAGCTGTAGAAAGCCACCCCTCACCCGTGGCTTCACATCCTTCCCAAACTAACATGGTTTGGCTCTTTTTGGCCTGTTGTCTTGGAAACACTGATACAATGCACAAACCAAGTGCTACTTTTTAAGACGTAATTTCATTATGCAAAAACATCCACACAGGAAACTACCAGAGAACACTGTAGGACAAGGTTTTGCCAAACTCTCGTCACCGTTGTCACCTGCTGACAGCTTTTGTAGCACTCAGGGACTTGCAGAAGCTGTGACTCTCTGATTTTAGGAGCTGGTGATGACAGGCTGCCATCGCCCGAGCCTGGCTGCAGCTCCCCCTGCCACAGCACTCACTTCAGGTGGAGCAGCTGTGGAGCCTCAGCCCGAGAGCAGGTCTGGAAACAATCCATCAGAATCCTGGGAGGTGATCTTGAAGAAGACACAACCCCAGGTGGAGCCACAGCCCCTGCCCAGCACTGAAATGAAACACTGCCCGTTGGCAAGAGACTCACCCACTGCAGAGGCACCTTCACCAGCTCCCATCCCTCCTTTCCAGGCATCAGCATCAAATTTAGGGAGAGGGATGTGGTCTGGTGACAGGCCTTGGACACTCTCCAGCCTCTGGAGGAAGCCTCTCCAAATCCCTTCAAAACTCTAGTTTTTTACTATTTTTTTGAATATAATGATTCAACATGGGGCCATAAACGTTTCGAAATGAAGTTTCAACTTCCTATTGCATACTTGGGTAGCCCAAAAAAATGCTCAAAAGAAAAAAAAAAACGAAAAAAGAAGAAGCATTCACTGCACACTCTGGGCTTGATGTAAGTTTTCCTGCAGTTTGTCACCAAAATTAATGCCGCAAAGTAAAAGGCAGGAGAAAGTGTCTCTATCGTAATGCTCCCCATCTGGAACCTCTTAGCAGAGGCACAGAGCACTGATGTATATTTGACACACAGTTTTTCCTGCTTTTCCCAAGAGAAATATGTGTAATGAAGAAAAACAAAAACACGTTAGGCAGCAACCAAAACATACCAGTGTAACCCGAGCCTCAGCTTGGCTCCCGCCCCTGCTGTCCTTCCTCTCAGACCTCAGCCACTTTCTGCTTCTTACCGACAAAAAAAAAATCATCCACACCCTCCCCTCCAACAAACAAAAACCAACCAAATCAGAGCTTTGCCATTAAATCAAGACAATAAAAACCACATTTGTTTTCTGCCACGTAAAAAGTCTCCTGAGTAAGGAGAAGGTTAAACGTGAATCCGCACATCCCCAGGCCTGCCTTGCTTTTCTGTGGGATTATATAAATAATCTATAACTCTTCTTGATGCAATTCCAAAATTTCAAGCGCCATTGAGCAAGCAGCATAAAATTTCCAGCTTGGATGAGTTGCCTCTACCACAGCAGTGCTGCTGGGCTCATGTTTTCCAGTTTTTGTAATGTTTCAGTAGCCATAGGCAGCTTTGGATGTCTGACTGATCCACAAAAACACTTTTTCCCTTATCTCCACAGTTCAAACAGTGAAGTAAGAGCTTAAAAACACTTATTAGTAAATGTTGGGATGGACCACAACACTGAGTCAGACTGAGGCATAGCCCTGAAAAAATTATCTCATTGGATCAATGGGAAGCACTGAAAAATAATTGTCTTATCAAGGACCAGGAAAAACGATAGCTGGCATTGAGGATTTTTTTAAGGAGCAAAAGAGAAGTCTCAAAAATGAATGTGTTCCTGTCAGATATTTGTGTTAGGAGAGGGTGTCTGTTTTCAGCCGTTAGGTAAAGCAGAACAGGACAATTCAACAGGTACAGCCTGTCACCTTCCCAAAGGAATTAACTGGGGGTTTCCCTGAGGCCACCACCCGGAGGTTTCCTGTGAACTGAACCAGGTTCCTGGCCTGGGGTAAATCTGACACCGCTCCATCCGTTCCCTGCAGAGGAGGAACAGCTGCGAGGCGAGCACAGAACAGCCGTGGCACGAGATGGGCACGGGGCTGCAATTCTGTCTGTCAGGGAGAGCTCTCCAGACAGGGAAGGAGCTCTCACTTCCAAGATTTATCCTTTATCCTGCCAAAACCACCTAGTTAGCTTTGCCTCAACACTGCCAAGGCCGGGATTTCTGAGAACAGCACTTTGGGGTTTAAAGGACAAGAAAATCCAGGCAAAAAAGGAAAGACCCGAATTAATGAAATTAAGGGAAACGTGGTGAGATTTTATACTCCAACTTTCCACACGGCAGAAAACGTTTCAAAACCAACATGGATATTTTTCTGCTGTCCACCTTTTCCTAGCCCGGCTCCGCAAAATGCCAAGTGGTTGGGCTGGATGTTTGAGTGCGTGTTTTCCTTTTCCTTTTTGGAAAGGGCAGCAGTCAGACCAAGCCCAGGCCTGGTGTGGCAGGGCAGATGTGCTGCCAGCACGCCAAGGATGCAGAGGCCTCGCTGCTCCTTCTCTCTGCACCAAGCTGAGCAGCAGCTCTTCATCATCCACCTCAGCCAGGCAGGAGAGATGATGAAGTTGGGACTCAAAGCATCTTCCTTCAATTTCGTGTTTTCATGCGTGTATTAAGAAATGTAGTTTGAGGTTGTGTATTCCATGGAGGGGCAGGATTTTTAACAGTATTTCAAGTGTGAATTTTTACAGAGGCCACACACATCCAATCTCACTGCAAGACTTCCAGGAGCAAAGAGCCGGCCCTGCATTGATTTGACCTCCATTTCTGACCCAAAACCGGACAAAGGAACACGGTCCAGATTTTTACAGCAGCATCCAAGTGCCACTGAAGCTCCATCTGGGATCTCCCCCCACCCAGCTGCTGAGATCTTTGCAGATGTGAGGAGGGCAGGGAAGGGAAGCAGGAGGAGGATGTCATGTCACTGAGAACGCCTTAGAACAAATTAAGTCATTATGTTCATTTAATAGCATTGCCATCTCCTTAGTGTTGGTGCATAACACTCTGGGGAACACCAGCTTTTCAAACCTTCCTGCCCTCCAGAAGAACACAGGATAACGTGTGTGTGCAATAATGCATCCAAAGTACAAATATTCCAAAGAAAGGTGGATTGGATGAAGTGAGAAGTACAAATATTCCAAAGAAAGGTGGATTGGATGAAGTGAGGTGACCTGCTGTGCTGGGAGCTGGGCACGAGCGTTTCCCACTGCAGCTGCCAGCAGCAGAAACGCAGCAGATACACTCAGAAAATCCACAAGGGCATTGCTTGCCGGAGCAAATGGCAAACCAGACTTCGTTATCCAATTAATTTCATGTGAATACTCAAGGCTTCATTAGAGCACAGGCTCATTAACTTCCCTCTCCTCTGATTTCCTGAAGCGCTGGTTTCCAGCACACAGGTATTGTACATCTCATTTCTTTTAACACCTTTTCTGTCTCCTTGCCGCCACACAGCCTGACAAACCCTCTCTACTCTGACCATACTCAGTCCCTCTCCATCATGGTGTAACTAAACAAACCCTTTCAACTCCCCTTGTAGAAATTTGCAGGCTCTACAACAGTAATATTCAGAACAGCGTTTCTTCATTCAACCATTGAAGAATCAGTGTGATTAAACCTTTCAGTAAACCTTCTGTAATTAAATATTATAAATAATAATATGAATAAACCAAAATCACAGTCTGATATTGGTATCAAAGTAGCTGTGCTAGGACACAGAAAGAGGTAGGAAAATTTGTAGACAGATGTAAGAGTATCTTGAACCAGCCTGACTGGAATAGCTGGAAAACCCAACCAGGATTTGAGTACACATCTTCTGCCAGGCTGAGGCAAACTGCAAAGCTCAAGTACAAATTCAGGGCATTTTTTCTCAATTTATCAAGAGATTCATTGGTTGCACTTAATGGGAGAAAAGGATCCTTAACCAGAGGAGCGCAGGGATGTGAAAAGGCAGAGGAAAAACAAGCACTCGCTGTGCTGAGTGGCAGTACATAATTTATAACCCAAATAAAACCACATTTCCATCTATTATTTGGAAGCGAGTGGTGACCTAACACGCAGCAGCGCAGCACAATGAAGAGTTACTAATTACACTTGGTTTGTAAAAATGAACGGAGAACCAGGGTTTATTTGCAGGGAGAGGAGCTGTTGGCACTCTGGCACTTGCTCCTGGAGTGAGGCTGGAATGCTGGAGGGCAGAGCAATGCCCAGAGGCACAAGCCCAGCTCCCACCCAGGACAAATATCACCCCTGCACGACAGAGCATCTCCAGAGGGTGCATTCTTGGATCACCATGACTGATCCAAGACATAATGCTGTGCTCTCAATAAAAAACGTAAGAACACATCCAAACCCGTTGTTTTGATGTCCTAAATGTGCCTTCAGAACACGGAGGTGATGGTTTACAGGATTTTAGTCAAGCTCAGTTGAGTGTATGCAGAGGAACCAGACCTGCCAATGAAAAAAAGGCTGGAGGGAGACTTAGACCCAGATCTCACATTTTCCAGCACCTATTATCCACTTCCAAAACCTTTATTCCATACATATAAAGTCACTGCTGAGAGGTCAATTCATCACACACCACCCAATTCTCAAGATGATAAAAACAAGGAAGTGATCGCTCAAGTGGTCAAAAGATCTCCACAAATATCTCCCAGTGGGATAAATTTTGGTTTTAAGGGTGTAGAGCTAAAAGATCCCTCCCTTAAATAACAACATACACATCATCCTGAAAGTGGGAATAAAGCAAGGAGCTCAGCCACTCCTGTTGCATTTGGGATGATGTGAATTTGTTATTATTTCAACCTTCTTTATTATTATTTCTTTCCCTTTTAGCATTAAAAAATGCATGGGGGATGTAGCAGGAATCACTGGACTCATCTGTTTATCCTGGCTGGGGAAGATGGGGATGCTGCTCCCGCTGGCTCACTCAGAGCAGCTTTATAAACAAAAACAAAAACAAAAACAAAAAAAAAAAAAAAAAAAAAAAAAAAAAAAAAAAAAAAAAAAAAAAACACACACCATTAGTGCTGACTAAGGAGAGATTTGTTTGAATTTTTCAAGAANACACCATTAGTGCTGACTAAGGAGAGATTTGTTTGCATCTTTCAAGAGAATATTAAATGTATTTCTTTATTGACCCTAATCAGCAAATAAAATACTACATTAAAAAATTAAACTCACGTGAAAACATCATTTCTTCTCTAAATAGATCTGCCTGCAGTTCAGGAGCAGGGCGGAAAAAGAAACTAAAACACTGACAGAAAGGAAAACCACAGAAAGAAACCTTTCTTTCTCTTGCTGAGCCTCATCCTCTTGTTTATAACTCCCAAGGAGAACAGCAGCACGATTGTCCTACCTCGTGCTGGCCGGATTTCAGCAGGAAGGCTTCGCTCAGCCGGCCTCCAGCATCTGACAGCCAGGCCTTTCCCCGGCCAGCTCTCTTTTTTACTGCTCCTTCTTCCCCATCTCCCCCTTGGATGGCATCCAGGATAGGGGAGCTACTGAGAATTCACCAGCTGCCCAAGCTGGAGTCACTATAAGAATTAAAACCCAGGTGGGGATTGAAATGAAGCATGGAAAAATAATCCCACAGTATGAGGGGCTGGACAAAAAAAAAAGGGGGAAAAAGGAGAGAATTGGTGCTAAGGAGCTCTAAAATCTAAGTTTGATGGAAGTGATGCTGAGAATCAACATCGCCTTCAGAGATTCCCACCTGTACTCTGCTGTTCTCTGGGACATTTGGCACAAATACATGGGGGACACTATTCCCAGCTGTATCAAGACCCTGACCCAGCCTACAAACATATGGTCTGGGGTTGCTATTGCATCTGCAATCTTCCACTGCCACTTTGGAAAACAAATGCATCAAAGATAACTCATGGGAGAGGCAGAAAGAGGGAGGGAAATATTGAATTATCCACAGATTTAAGTCCTGACTCACTGAACTGGTCACCTTCTGTGTCCCCTGAACCCCATCTCTGGCACCAGCCCCCAGCAAGATGCACAAAATTAAACTGAGTTGATTCCATGGCAAGGAATGGGATGGGAGAAAAGAAAATAGAAGACCATGATTTTTCCTGAAAACACTCTGAGCAGGTGCCCTGCTCCAACTGCATCCTTGTCCAGAGAAATGTGGCTTGTAAGGAACAGAAGTGTGGATCTGGCAATAAGGGGTGAAGCTGAATTAACTGTGGTTTCAATCCAGTCAAATAAATGAAAGTCCTTCCAACCCTGCCCATTCCACGGGTCTATTACATGCAGTGACTTTTCTCAAAGCAAAAAACTTAATAGTAAGCTCAAGCCTATTTTCTAGTTTGAATTTCCAGTTGAAAGCTTGAAATTTAATTAAACTCTTTGGAAAAATTACTGGTTAAGATCTTGACACATGATAACCATAAAGCAATTTAAAAATTACAACCATTAAATCAAAATATAGACCTGTGGCTCCCTCAATATTTGCTCTCACAGATCCTCATGCCTTAAGCCAGGAGGTGAGATGTCCTACTTATTTGGAAAGCTTCTCCCAGCTCCATTTCTCTTTCTGAACAGACACTATTAACATGGAAAACCAGAAATATTTTGCTTACTCATAATTCTATCTTAATGGAGCTTTTCCAGCACCAGGAACCCACCGAGGATCTAACAACCCACAAGAGTTTTGCAGCCTAGCTGGAACAAAAAACCTGCCTATTCCTCAAGTACCCCCTGCCCAACAGGGTCAATCTGCGTGGAGCAGGACAAATGCTCCATTTGCTGAGAGCTCATGGATGTCTTTAAAAGCCCAGCAATCAATAAAGTGCAGTTCAAAAACTTTGTCCAGAGGGGCTCTAATGTGATGGGGATGAAGCAGATGCTGACCCACACTGGTCTGAACTTGAAAATAGACCTCAGTGACAACCTTATTCTGATTTAGAGGGACAGACAGAAAGAAAATAATGCATTTTTATTTCATGTTTCTATATCTCATGTATATAATATACTTATTTTATATTTTATATCACATGTTATATTTTTATTAATGTACCTTGTACACCTATTGTAGATTTATTTTCTTTCAATACATCTAATATTTGACAATTTAGGGAACGCATTTTTGTTGTAGGCTAACGTGATGCAGGTATTGCCATACCCTTAAGCCCAGAGCACCCACTGAACCGAGGCTGTTCCCATCAGTAAAATCCCCTCTGTGCCCCAGTGCCCCGCTGACCAAAAATCAGAGTCATCTCAGCTCACATGATTTATCATTTCAAGCCCTTCCAAGGAAAAACGTGGTGCTTGGCCCTCGTTAATCTCATTGTCCATTGGATGATGCATTAACTCAAGCATCCAAGTGAGCGTCCACTCTGTCGATAAACCCTGCTGATAAATCTAATTAACGCCAGCTGAAAACCACCCTAACATTAATAGTTGTCTTTTTTTGTCCTTTAAAAAAAAAAAAATAAAATTATGTTTTCTCCCAGTTTCGTTGAAATTATTCGGCTTTCCTGCAGCAGATGAAAACCAGATGTTGCAGAGCAGGAAGGGCAGCGCGAGCCAGCACGAAAACCCAGGACGGCAACAGGCAGGTCGCACCCATTCATTACCCACATATTTCCCTTCTGCCAGGAGGTTATTTCTGCTGCATCTCTGTGATTACAAATATTATAATTGTGATGTAACTCTAGAAAGCCCCGGGCCGTCCCTCGCAGCCCAGGGCCGCACGCGAGCCGAAAGGCGCCGGCAGAGTTTCTTTGTGCTGCGCAAGCACTTTGGGAAGCCCCGCTCCCATCTCCCAGCCTCAAAGCCAATATTATGCTTTGTAATCCCTCCTGGAGCAGCCCAAACCCAGGATTAATCCAGGTTTAACAGCTCTTGGATGCCTACTTGTAACACTGAGAGTATTCAAGAAGGCAAGGAGTTTGTGTGCGTGGACACAAGGCAGTTTAGGAAACTGCACAAAATTGAAGGTGCATCCCCATTTCCCCAATTCGGAGCACAAGCTGCATTATTTATCATTTTTAGCAGCTACATGATGCAAAAACGGGGAGCATTGGTGGATTACAGGTGAATTTAGACTGACTGGTTAAATATGCACCAGCAGTGGAAATGGCAGGTGACCCTGTGCTGAATTTTTAGACATATTTCCCAAGCCAGAAAGGACTTTGAAGTTCTTTCTCTTTCCACAATATTATTTTTTAACCATTTAATTCTAATCTAACATGTCTGGCATAGAATACTCTGATTTAAAGCAAACATAGGGTGGCAATCTGGAGAGGACGTGGGAGCAGGGCTTTCTGTGCTTCAATTTGCAGGAAAGAAATGAGAAGGAAGGAGGAAATAAACCTTGTGCTGGATTTGCTACACAAAAATCACCAGCCAGCAACACTGACAGCACTGCTGGGAATTACACATCATCAGCACCCTAGTGTTGAGCAGCTGCTATTCCAAGGAATCTACTGAAATTCCTTTAAAATTGGCTTAATTCATATAAATTTCACATCACAGTGATGTAGCCATGCACTGGAGCAGCATCTCCACTCGTACCAAAAGCACAACAAATATACCTCACCCTTCATTAACAGATGCAATAATTTACATATTGGACAAATTTCCATTGCTAAATACTCTCCAAAACATTTTAATTGTCCATCACAGCTGTGCTTTTCCATAGCATAAAGGGTTTACAAGTTATAGCTTGAGAATTAAGTTCAAATAAAGCTTTTTACATTCCCATTAAGCCACAACCCAGAGAGTAATTATTTGGGTTTCTATATGACACCTGAGATGGTTTATTATTATTATTATTATTATTATTATTATTATTATTATTA
>VXBU01013530.1:433784-451265 GCA_013400315.1 Bombycilla garrulus
TATTTTATTATTATTACTATAGGAGATATTAACATATAATATTATACAAGCTGTGGTTGCTGTTATTTATTGATTTGGTTTTGATGACGCCTGCAATGCAGATTTGTGTGCGTATTCATACAATTAATATATATATCAGTATTATAGGAGATACTAATTACTAATACTAAAATAACAATATTTTATTATTATTACTATAGGAGATATTAACATATTATACAAGTTGTTGCTGTTATTTATTGATTTGATTTTGATATAACACCTGCTATGCAGATTTCCACCCGCTTGTGTACGAAACATCCCCAAACTTCCAAATTCCCACCGCAGCTTTTCCTCTAGCGCTTATTTGGAGAAACTAAAACTGCTGCTGATTCTGAATTTCCCTGGAGAGCACATCCTGGTGCTGGCCATGGCCCACAGCGAGGTTTTTGCAGGCTGACTGTGTGCATTCATCCAGCCCCGATGAAGGGAAAAGCGCGGCGCGGGGGAAATGGAGCGATGTGGAACGCGACGGACAAAACAAAGAGACGGCAACCAAACGGCAGAAAACAACTCCCAGGTCGGGCTTGGAAGCGGCTGGGATTAGATCACTGCGAATCCTGGCTTAAGGAAAGCTCCAGCGTGAATTTCCTGACTAAGGTAAAAAAGCCTGGCTCAAATTTATGACCTGCTGGCAAGGTTACCTCGATCCCAGAGGCCTCAAAATACCAGGAACACTCTGGCCCAGAAATGCAGAGTTCAGCCTAATAATTCAAACACATTCCTCCGAGCATCGCCAGCTCCGCGGCCGTAGCCTTGGAGATAAAGACAAACTCCGATGTTTCCAACTCCACATTTTTCAGAGCCTTAAACTCAACCAGAGGAGTGGATTTCCAAAGTTTGCGAAGTTCCCTTTCAATGAAGAAGAGGATATGGCCCTTGTAGAGAAGGTTGTTTTAAGGAGACTACACCAAATCTTCCCCATCTCCATCAGATGGAAACCACTCTACCTGTATTTCCTGAACAACAAAAAAATATTGCATTTTCTGCTCTTCAGGACTATCTTCCAAATCTCCTTAATTAAAGGATAATTCAATTTGTAAATATAAGAAAACCCTCAAGTGAACACCACAATTTCCCATAAGAGAGACTCAGGACTACTCCTTATGCATGTCGAATATTTGGAATCCTAAAAAAGCATTCATTCTTCAAAAAAGATTTTGTCTTATGAAATCTGCTTCTTCTCTTTTTCTTTTGTCTCTTCATTTATTTCTTTTCTATTTCTTCTCCAAGCACATCAGATGCTTTGCTGAATTCTGGATCTGCTCTGCTTTGGAAAGCACTCAAGCAACAAATATTTGGGAGACAGCTCCCAACCAACCCACCAAACCAAAACTTTGCTCCCCAAACCTGTTGTTTCTGATTTTATTTTTTTTTATTTCCTCAGTGATAAAGCAAATTAAGTATAAACATTTTATTCATATGTTGGACATGAGCATTTTTACCCAGCTGCTTTCAT
This sequence comes from Bombycilla garrulus, assembly GCA_013400315.1. Classification (NCBI taxonomy): domain Eukaryota; kingdom Metazoa; phylum Chordata; class Aves; order Passeriformes; family Bombycillidae; genus Bombycilla; species Bombycilla garrulus. The sequence goes on from VXBU01013530.1 coordinate 435,283, forward strand.
TCTCCTTTGTTATCCTTCACAGAGATCCTTGGCCAAGATTTCTCTCCCAATTAAAAACCTTAAGTAAATCTGCCCATTTTGGGACAATCAGTAAATCTTTGGTCTCTACCATAAACTCAGTGCACAGGAATCACATTCTTCTGTTCTTATTTCCTCCTTTCAAATGAGAACAGTGTGGAGCTGGACAACACTGACAAGCAAAAAGTTAGATTTTTTTTTAAATTACATTATGGGCAGAAATTGCTCAGATTTTCCTTTTTAAATATATATATATATACATTCTATAAATAATGTTTTTCATAACAGCCAACAATCCTGATTTGTCTTGCGCTGTGCTAAATTTTTAATTATTTTGACTCTTAATCAATACTGTAACATCTTTTCCTCTATTCAGGCTTTCCTGATGGCCACTGATAGTGAAGCTGAACCCAAAAACACCCATTCAGAATGATCAGATTAAGATTGTGCCAGTGTAGGAGATCTCTGAGCTACTGTTGCCTAAAAGTGCTGGGCCTTGCAGGCAAATCTCATCCTCCCAGGGCTGGATGAGGATGAGGTGAAGCCCTCATCTGTTGCAGCACAGAGATCCTTGGTGGGCAGGAGGAAGACCTCGCTCTCCATGGTTGTCCACTCCAAAACAGGAGGTGTTTTCCTTCCTTGCAAGGATTCACAGGAGCAGGGAGCAATGGTGGGACACCAACCAGCCAAGGAGAGAGAGCTTTGTTAACTCGCTGATGCAAAATGGACATAATTTGTTTTTTTATACTTATATGTGAATAATAAATTATCTGCAAAAGGTCTCCACTGTTTTAAACTCTTCAGATTCTGCTTGTCCTTTCGTCTTCTCTGCCCAGAGAAGTCCAAATCCCCAATCAGAGTGACAAAGCCAAAGGCTCAACTGTCTGGCACAATGTTTATCCCTCATCCATCTTAATTAAGGGAATAGAAGGGAGCTGCAATCTGCTGCTGCTGTTAAGACAGATCTCTTCCACAAACACGGCAAACAATGATTTTATTTGCCTACCCTGAATTGCTCCCATGAGCTCCTGTGAGACTTGTGCAACGTGGGATTGGGAGAGGATTGTTCCACCGCCCTCCATTGAGCTTTAACTTAACCTCTACGTAATATTTAACCTTAAAGAGCAAACAGATTGGAGCAGCTCCCTGCCTCTGCTTCCCTGAAGTGCCTTACTTCTTCTAACTGATTCCTCTTGGATTTGGCAAAGCCTTTGGGGCAATGGAGGTTGAACTTCTCTATATCCTCAAGATGCTGAAGCAATAAAATACAGCGCACATGCTGTAGAAGAGGTGGACAACAGTGCCCATGCCAGCAATTCCTGGGCTGAGGCATTTTCAGGGACAGGACCTGAAATGATGACCACCATCCTCAGTGAATGCACTGACCTCTCTATTCCCACAGGAATCTTATGAGGAAAGATGTACACATTGCATCGCTGCAGAGCTGTAGTTGTGGCAGAATCATGGAATCACTGAGATTGGAAAAGACCTCTGAGATCATCAAATCCAACCTGTGACCGATCACCACCTTGTCAGAGTGCCATGTCCAGTCATTCCTTCAACGCCCTCTGGGACGGGGACAAAACCTTCCTGGGCAGCCCATTCCAATGCCTAATCACACCTTCTGTGTGATTCTTCCTAATGTTTGATTCTTCCAACCTGAGGCAGCTTCAGACAGTGTCCTCTTGTCCTGTCCCTCTTCCCTGGGAGCACAGCCTCCCCCCAGCAGGCTGCACCTTCCTGTCAGGGAGTCGTGCAGAGTGCAGCAGGTCCAGCAGAGCTTTGGAGCTGAGCGAGGGCTGGAGCGCCTCCCTGCTGAGGAGAGGCTGAGGGAGCTGGGGCTGCTCAGCCTGGAGAGGAGCCCCAGCTGAGAGAGGTCCTCGCCCCTGGGTGTCCCTGCCTGTCCCTGGGTGTCCCTGGGTGTCCCTGGGTGTCCCTGGGTGTCCCTGGGTGTCCCTGGGTGTCCCTGGGTGTCCCTGGGTGTCCCTGGGTGTCCCTGGGTGTCCCTGGGTGTCCCTGGGTGTCCCTGGGTGTCCCTGGGTGTCCCTGGGTGTCCCTGGGTGTCCCTGGGTGTCCCTGGGTGTCCCTGGGTGTCCCTGGGTGTCCCTGGGTGTCCCTGGGTGTCCCTGGGTGTCCCTGGGTGTCCCTGGGTGTCCCTGGGTGTCCCTGGGTGTCCCTGGGTGTCCCTGGGTGTCCCTGGGTGTCCCTGGGTGTCCCTGTCTGTCCCTGGGTGCAGGGAGAGGCAGAGCAGGGCCCAGGCTCTTCCCCTCTGAGGAACAGGCCGGGACTGAGCCCAGGAAGTTCCACCTGAACATGAGGAAGAACTTTTCCACTGTGCAGTGACCAAGCAGTGGAACAGATTGTCCAGAGAGCTGTGAAATCTCCCTCACTGGAGGTATTTCAGAGCTGTCTGGACACAATCCTGTGCTCTGTACTCTGGAATGGCCCTGCCTGAGCACGGAGGTGGGACCAGGTGACCGCTGTGGCCCCTTCCAAAACTAACCAAATTTCTCTGTCATCCCCCCCTATAAAATAAGGGACCATAACAATTTCTTGTTACAAATAGCAATTCCTGCCCTATAAATAAGAAGGGGGAACTTCTCTCCTTTGAAGACATGGAGGACAGAATCGGAAAATTCTGTCTGCTCCCTTGGGAAACAATTTCTGAGCTCAGTAGGACATTGCCAGTGAGCAGCCAGGAGAGGGATTTGCAAACCCAAATGCTCTCCCCATGCTGTTCAGGGGACAGCACTCACATTCCAGGCCACAGGGATGGCAAAAACCATTTAAAAGCCCAAATTTGCCAACTGATCCCACCAGGCTGGGTGCAGTCCCTGTCCTACAAAGGCTCCTTGTTCCCAGGCTCTTCTGTTCTCCACCAAGGGCTGCAGCACAGCACCCACCTGGCATCCACCCAGCACCCAGCCCAGCGTGAAGATTCCAATACAGGCTACCCAGCCACGAGAAAAGTCAAAAGGGTCTCAGTAAATGCTCCTGAAAACAAAAAAAAAATCTGTATTTTGATGGGGGAAGGGGGAGGGAAGGAAAGAAACAAAATCCTTACTAGGGCATTAACTTCTCACTCCATGACTAGAAAAACATGGTGCTGTATTAACTATGCACATTAGGGATAAAAAGTCCTTGTCTTGGTTATTAAGTCTTCATGGAAGTCTTATGGAACAGCAGCAACATGATCTTTGATTGAAAACATTATTTAGCAAAGTGCTACGTTACTATTACAGCATTTGAGAAATAGAAAAAGGAAAAAATAAGGAGTCAGAAAATGGGCCCTTCCATCATATTTTCTTGAACGTGCATCTTGATATTCAAGTTTTACAAAAAAAGCTGAATACAAACCCAAATAACAGACACACTGGTGGAATAAGACAAAGAAAGTTATTTTAAAATGGTATTAAGAGAATAAATTGTCCTTTTAATACCATGTAATGCTGAGCATCATCTGGGTTTGCATGAACACGTGGTCCCTGCCAGGGTCAGACTCAGGGTTGTATTGTACAGATACATAAATATTTATAGAATCTGGATAGCCAGAGATCCTGATACTTAGATGTCCATAAAGTCTGACAATCTAGAGGTCCATAAAATCAGAATATCTTGCAAGGTGAGCACTCCACCCAACAAGGGCAGGGTTTATTTGGCATTTCCCTCCTGGAAACAAAATCACTCCTAATTCTTAAGGGTGGAGAAAAAGCAGCTTCATATAAACCCGCTTTAATAACAAATCCATCTCCCCACTGTCATCTCAGGGCAGAAACACCAATTTTTGTCATTCAAGTGCAATCATCTGGACTTTGGAGTAATGAAATATTTGCTGAAGATAGCACATAATGAAAAATATAACAATATTAGACCCAGGCACTGATACAGCCCATCTGGATACGGCAGGAAGATTCTACAGTGAAAATATTGAATAATTCAGTGTCAGAAATAGGGATGAACAAGATGCTATTTGATACAGAGCCTGAAACTGTAAAACCTCCCCAGCTGAAGAATCCCAGCATTTTGCAAGCGCTGGTGAAAAGCAGTTGGAGCCTGAGCCTTGCTGTGGGAGTCCTTTGTGTCAGGCCTGCACAAATTCTTCCCACATTAGGCATCAGCTGGATAATCTCCGTGTGCTGCTCTCTCTCTAACCTTTCCAGGCACTGGGGAGGCGAGAATGCAGAGGGGAAAAAAAATCATCCTGTCTGCTGCATTCACACCTACCCCAAACTCAGATGGCACAGCGGCGATAATTGACATAAGTTAAAAATTATCAAAAGTGAATAATGAGCAGAAGAATAGATCCTCCCTCTCCCCTTCATATAAATCCATTTTTTGGGTATAAAACTTTTAGAGCCACACAATACAACCCAATTACTTAAAAATCAGTGTACTGGAACATTGCGAACTGAATCAGAGAATCTATTTCATTTTTAAAGTACATTTTAATGGAATTTGGTTACCTTCAATTAATATTGTTCCAAGTAGGGGATAAAAATGTAAATATACTTAAATTTTATTCCCCATTAATACTGTTTCAAGCAGGAATAGGGGGAAAAAAAGGAATACAGTCAAAGTTTACATGCCATTAGCATTGTTCCAGATAAAAATACGAATATGGTCCGTTTGCAAATGTCATTTCTCACAAATGATGGTGCTCTAATTCCTACACGAATCAAGTTCCCCTTATCCTGGTTCCACAGTCCAGGAGTCAAGAGTGTGGGATCAGCCAGTGCAGCTGGGTCCTGCCTACGATAACTCCAGGTGTGGCACACACAGCAGCAGAGGAGGTTGTGCACAGGAGCTTTGGCCCCTCCACTGGGGTTGTCCAGTGCTACCCGAACCTACTGGAAGTGCAGGACACGCCTGATCATTCCAGTTAATTGATTTTTTTTTTAAACTCGACTCAAAGGCTCTTTGTTTGGCTCTGGAAACATTCAGCAGCACCCACTGCAGTTCCAGCAGCGTGGAGTCGTTGTGCTCACACCTCGCAGGGCCACGGCTCCAGCTGCCAGGGCTGAATTCAGCTGGGAGGACCCCGTGCATCAGCACAAAGTCCTGGAAAATAACATTCAACATCTTCTAGATGCTGCCTGCATTTCCCTCGAACAGCCCCACAATCAGGATTAAAGAAACAAGAAAAAAATAAAAGCTTTCAGCTTCCCAGGCCTTCAGGTGGCAACTCTGACTTCCCCCACAAAAGCAAAACACACACATTGCACAATATTGCCCCAGAAACCAAAGAGCAACTCCAGCTGCTGTTCCTAAGGTTCCTGTGCAAACCACCACCACTGGGAATGCAAACAGCAGGGCCGAGTCTGCAGAAAGCTCTCTGCAATTCTTTCCAAAGCAATGCAAGCAATCAATTCCATTTTTTTCTGGCAGAGATGCTGCAGATGCCTATCAGCTGTGAAGGGCAGCAGCAGCTCCCCTTGGCCACCTCCTGTGCTCCGAGGCCTCTCCCGGGAACACAGCGCTTGGCCTTTTTTTTTTTTGCCTTTTTTTTTTTTTTTTAAGCAACTGAGAGATCCCCACTGGGATGTTTGAAAAGGCAAATAAACAGCTGCTCACACAACACATCTGCTGTGTGTAGCTGCCATGGCTGTACTGTGACAAACGAGATGCTGAGAAAGGGACCGATGGTAAAATAATCTGGTGCAGACTCCTCTCAGCCAAGATTCATCACCTGTCTGAAGACCTTTGGGCGCACCTGAGTCAGGGAGGAATTTCCTAATTTTGCAGTTTTATGCAGAGTTGAAAAAGAAATTATCAAGATGTAATAAATTAACTTGCATTCAGAGCTCTCCAGAAAGCTGAAGCATGTTTCAGGAGCACGGAGGAGTACGCTCACAGGCTGTACCATGTACCAGTACAAGGTGATTATCCCATCCACACCCCACCTCTAAGGGTTACAGTCCATTAAAACAAGCTGGAATTCCAACATAAAGTTCATCTGGATGTTTCTAGCTAATTTAATTAAAGAGAAGTTCTAAAACACGGTTCCAAGTTCACGTCAACAAGTTCTCTAAATCTGGGATAAAATATCCCTGCAGGGATAAAGCACAGCTCTCCAGGTAGAGCACGAACTGAATCATGGCATGATTTGGACCAGAAGAGAAATTCAAAGCTCATCTAATCCAAGCCCTGCCCCAGGCAGGAACACCTTCCACTAGACCTGCAACCTCTCCAACCTAACCCTGAATGCTTCCAGGGATGGGGCAGCCACATCTTGTCCAGTGTGGAGAAATTTTCCCAGCCTAAACCTCCCCTGGCATCTTGAGGCCATTTCCTCTTCTCTCCGCTGTTCCCTGGGAGCAGAGCCTGACCTCCGGTGTGGCTGTCCCCTCCTGTCAGGGAGTTGTGCAGAGCCACAAGGTTCCTCCTGAGCCTCATTTTCTCCAGGCTGAGCCCCTTTCCAGCTCCCTCAGCTGCTCCAGCCCCTTCCCCAGCTCCGTTCCCTGCCCTGGACACCCTCCAGTCCCTCAGTGTCTTGTTGAGGGGTGGCACTCTGGGTTCCTGATGGAGCATCGAGCTCCGCAGAAGTTTTCACCTCAAGTATTGCATGGAGTCAATCAGAACCAGAATGGAATTGCAGCACGTGGAACTCTTCCTCAATCAACTACACAAAATTTGGGATTTTGAGAAGCTCAGTCTTGAAACTAAAGAGCTGGAGTGCAAAATTTCCGTAAGCTCAGTTCTGCTGAAGAAGCAAGCTCTTGTAGGGCAAAATGGGCTTTATGTGAGAATGGGGAGAACCTGAGGAAAAATATAAAGAAAATCACCTGTTTTTTAAAAAAACTGGAATCTTGTTATTCGAAAAACTAGCATGGTATTCAAGGAATATAATTTGTGACAAATAATACATAAATATGCAAATATTTTAAAGTATCATTTGTCACCAAAAGGAGCATATTGGAACCATTCCAAGGAGCACCACTACAACAAAATTTTCCTATTTAAATGCCAGCAGAGGAAAAAGAAAATCCATAGGATTTACATCAAATACACTTTAAAAGGACACACCTGGTCTCAGTACACACCTCAAACTACGTACAACTAGTCAATGATGTCACCGTGTTTAGAGGGCAGTAACAGCTTGTCTTGACAGCTGTCCCCAAAAGTCCAATTTGGACAAGACTCAGGAATCCTGTGCAACAAAAAAAAAAAATCCCAAACAATAGCCTGAAGCTGTTCAAGAAAGGTAAATTAGGAAAACAGAGAAGCTGCAGAAAAAAAGTAATCTTAATTTTGCTCCACTTCCTCTGCCGCCGTGTGAGCATGACAGCAAAGGCATTCCCAGGAACAGGAGGTTCCATGCACTTGTCCTGCCAGGAACACTTTTCAAGCAGAGAAAAACAGGTCCAAGTGAGCTGTTGGTTGCTCCATTCCCTAAATCAGAAGTCACAGCACAAAGAGCTGCGTCGCTGCCTCTGAAAGACAAACCTGAGCTGAACACAATCTGAACTGAAATACGCAAAGGGAAAGCAAAGGGAATGCAGAAGGTGACTGGAGGAGAAAGGAACAACAAAGGAAAAAAAAATAAAAAACAAATCCCCAAAAGTTTGGCATCTAAACTTCCAGAGTTTATTCAATTTATTTCAACCACTACTCAAAAGGTCAAATCTGCAAATGGTTTGCAGAGTAATGCAACCCAAAGCTCTGCTCTGAAGATCCTTTTCTGGGGAAATTCTAGGAAGAGAAGGAAAAGCAGAAATATAGCCACTTTATCTTTCAGGCTGCCTGATTTGTGACTATTTGGGATGGGTGCTGGCAGAGCAGAAGAAATTCTGGATTACCCCCACTTTTTCCAAGAGGCCTGGAAGCAGACAAAGCACAACAGCAGCCGTCCAGCTGCTGGAGTGAAGGAATGCAAACTTCTGTTCCAACAGCAAAAAAAATATAACAGATATGATTCAGGATTTTTTTCCCTCAAAAACAGCTGCAGCTCTTGCGAAAGGAAAACAAAAGGCTGGAGTGCATCCCTGCCCTCCACCTCATCCCAGCACACACAACTCACCAGACACTGGGGCTTTGAGCAACCTCATCTTGTGGAAAGGGAACCAAGGAGAGGAACTACAAAGGTGCTTTTTAAAGGAAAAGACTAAAAATTAGGAAGGAATTTTTTCCTGTAATTGTGGGGAGGCCCTGGCACAGGGTGCCCAGAGAAGCTGCCCCATTGCTGGAAGTGTTCAGGCCAGGCTGGACAGGGCTTGGAGCAACCTGGGATAGAGGAAGGTGTTGCTGCCCATGGCAGGGGGTGGAATGGGAGGACCCCTTCCAACCCAAACCATTCTGTGAAAAAATGAGTGCCCACCACCAGAGCACTATTCCCAGCAAACCATTTGTGATGCCTCTCTCCACCCAAGAGCCAAGCAAGTAGACAACCTGTTCCTGAGAAAAGCAGAATCTAAGAACAAAACCAATTCCCCAAACTTCCTTCTACCTTCCCTTTCATGGAGATCTCTCTTCTCCACCTCTGGAAATCCAGCCTAGACAGAGCTGCTGCCTCTGACACTGCTCAAGAGAACTATAAAATGACCTTGGACCAACATGACACATTAAGCCACGTATCAAAAACTAAAGAGCATGGAAGTGTTTCAAATAAATAACAGGATTGCAGGTGGAATAACAGGACTGGAGGTGGAATGCAATAGTCTTCATACCAGTTTTCTGAAATTAATGTGGTGGCCAACATGGGTCACCACAGTAACCACCATTAATTGCAAACTATGGGAGCCTGGTCTGATGTTTTCTCATCAACCGAGGAGAGAACAAAATTCTAACCAGCAAAGCTGGCAGTTCCAAGGAAAACCATCTCAATTTTCTGGTAGCAAACTCAAGACTAATTAATTAATGAATGCTGGTATACCACTTCAGAGTTTCATACCTGAAAACTCGATGGTCCAGTTCATCTAACCTCTAATACACAGGAAGAGTCCTCACAAAGAAGCCAATAAGTGGCCAAATCAAGCACTCATGGTTAGAAAACACAATTTTGACTATGAAAGTTACCTCAAAGAACCTGAGTGCACAGAAACTCCATAAATACAACGTTATCAATACATTGTATGCAATGAATTCTCTTTTCAATATACTAGAAAATGGCTGCTGAGAATTCTCATGTCCATTTTCCCACTGAGAAACCACCGAGATAAACCAGCATTAAGAAACACTGGAGTGAAAATGAAGCAGTAACAAATTTGGCAGCAAGCCATCTGCTGTACTTTCATTATTATCCTCTTTTTTTTGGAAGCAGGTAGGATTCTATAGGTGGAAACACAACATTCTCTCATTGCTAATGCTGTTTTGTCACTTTATTATCAGTATTGAGCAGATAGCCCCAGATAAGTGTCAATAAAACCCCAGCCACTCAGGTTTGGCTTTTTTTCACCGTTAAAACATTTCCACACTACTATCGTTTCCATCTTACCTCAAGCACTGGGCCAGCTCCAAGAATAATCTGTTCTACTCCACTGGCAAATCCCTTCTGGCTGAGGGCAGTGAGGTGATGAATCAGAAAGTTGGTGCTCTGTGTCTTTCCCGAGCCGCTCTCTCCCGAAATCACGATGCACTGGTTCTTCTTCCTCTGGAGCATAGCGTGGTAAGCCACGTCTGCCACGGCGTAAATGTGGGGCTCCAGCTTCCCCAGCTGATGGTTATCGTACATCTTGACATACTTGGGGTTATAAATAGGTAGGAACTTGAAGGGATTAATGACAATGAGGATGCTGCCAACGTAGGTGTAGATTTTTTCCTGCTTGAAGCGGTTTCGGAGATTTTCCAGGAGCGTTTTCTCGTTCAGGTCCGGCAGCCCACACAAATCATCGTAGTCCTTCTGCTGGGGCTGGGGGAGGAAGCCCCGCTCCACCATCCTGCGCCGCTCCTCCGTCACCCTCAGCCAGGACTGGAGGCTCCCGTAGTGGATGGAGCCATCCAGGTTCTTCTCCCGCAGCAGGAAGCGATAATCCTCGCCGCTGATGCGGTTCTCCAGCGCCATGCGCGGCCACAGCATCATGCGCTGCACCGGGCAGTCCGTGGGGTTGAGGATCCATTCCTCCCCCCCAAACTCCTTCACCTCGGCCAGCACGTAGCATTTGGTTTTGTCGAGCTGGAGTTTGGTGATGAGCGAGTCGATGACCTCGGCGGCCGTGGACGTTTTCCTGGCGGTGATGGGGCAGTAGATGGTCCCCTCTGCGATGCTCCCGGGGTAGATGTGCAGCGTGTACTCGCTATCCTCAAAGCGTCGTCTGCCTCCAACATCATTTACACTCATATTGGATCCTTTCCCATCAGTCCCTGTGCTGCATAGTCAGGACTGTGCTGGATCTTGTCAGGTCATCATGTTAGCAAGGCTGAAAAAAAAAAAAAACAAAATAAAACCGGGTTAGGTGTTATCCTACAAATACCCCAAAGCTGTAGCAGATAAACGTATTCAACGGGCAAACACTACACGCACAACACAGGCTCCCCCTACTCAGATGTAACTCCCACAGCGCCTCAAGCTTTGGCTAATTTTGCCCCCGGTCTGAGGTATCAGAAACACCCTCTGATTTTCAGTGAAAATTTTGTGAGCAGCACACCAGACAAGCTCCTGAATCAATCTCATGAGTGCGTGGCACTCAGCACCCACAAATTTTAGCTGCTAAAACAAGATGACCGTCACCTTCCCTTGCACACCTGGCCCTTGCCACAGACACATTTTTCCACAGTCCTGTGCCAGTCGAGATAAACTCATTTCCTTCCTGTCCAGGAGGTTTTGAACCCATGATGGTTTAATCAGCAGCACTTTTCCCCCTACCAAATCACCCTTTTTTCAGAGATGTCCATATCTCACACTGGATATGAGTTATTGCAACCAAATCCTTTGTGCATCCTTCTTATTTCCCTTGTACTGCTTAAAACCAAACAAACCCGTATCTCTGGCACTGAAACATCAAATGTGCAGCTGATCTCACAAACTTCACCACGACAGGAAGATAACACACCACCAGCAGCCCCAAATAAAAACAAATCCAGTGTTACAGGGCCCCAGTTCTCCACCAGTTCTAGCAAACTCCAAACTGTCCTGGAAGATGTTGAGTTACTCCAATAGAAAGACAAAAGGGAACCAGGATCAGTGGCAGTGACACATTATACCGATTAAAGTTTACATGAGGCACATCCTAACATTACCTGTAACGCTGAGCTTTTCATTGAGCACTGCCCCACTGGAGCAAGACCTCACAACTATGACAGTTCCCTCATGGCATCAACAAAATGCTCAAGAAGGATTAAAAAAGTCAAAACCCACAAAAGGTTTAGGAAACTTCAGATATTTGATGCTGGGAAGAGTATTCAGGGAAAGAATTTCACTGGTCACCCTGTTCTTGCAGTCTCCCCCAGATTTCCAAATCCAGGACCTTCAGTCTAAGTACAGCCACCCTCATCTGCTACATCCCCTCCAAGGCTAGGATTTGGAGAACTGTTTCATTTCTGAGGCCCTCAAACGAGCAGCACTATTTTATGCCGTATTGTTTCTCGCTCCAATATTTCATTAAGTTTATTATCCCCGGCCACGCGCACTTCAAAGCACAGAAAGGAATACGTCCCAGTGCAACACATCTGGCAGGGATTCACGGCGCATTGCTTGGTAGCAGGACATACATTATTCACTGGGAAGTGTTCCAGCTGCTTTCCTATGGCTCTGCTACAGGCACAGATGTAACAGGGATGATGTCAGGGAAGTGCTGGGTTGGGCTTGCTTTGTGTAGCTCTGCAACCCCAGCAGCAGCTTTTCATCAAGAAGCGGGGAACAAACCCCTCACTACACTTCAGCTCGGTAATTCCTCACCCAGATTTTGCTCCAAAGCTCAGGCCAAGAGGGCTGGCTATTTTTATTGATGTTATCAGAGCGTATCCAAGACTGCTGACTCACGTGAGAAGTGCAAACAGGACTTTAAGGTGGTTACCTTGAGCAAACTGACCGTGCCTCCTCCCTCCTGCACACTCAATAAATCAGCTGTGAAGCACCAGCCATTCCACCCCACCCACTCAAACATCTCTAGAGATGTTTATTCTGCATGGAATTGGTAACAACAAACACCTGTGCCTCCTGCATCCAAACAACTCGAACCCAGCAGGGCTGCAGGCCAAGCATGAACCCCATGGAGATGCTAAAAGCCTCAGCAGCTCTGGGGATGTAGAAGAGCCAAGTGCTCCCCACAAAACCACTCAAAGACCAGAAGCTTCCGAGATCAGAAAGCAAAGGGGTGTTATTTCAAACCTTGTAAACTCCAGGGTGCCACGGGGTTTTCTGGTAATAACCCCAAACATGGCTCAGAGCGTTGAGGGAGGTCAAAGCAATGTTAATGAAGTTAATTGGTTGTGGTCTCCCATGCCCTTGTGCACGCAGTCGGCTCTTCTGAAGCATTTTGGAGAAAATAATGCAATAAATATCCATCCTAAGGTAATTAGCATATGCCAGGAAGAAAGGTTCTCCTAACAACAACCACTCCAGCAGGCTGTTGTGTTAGCTATTATATTACTTCAAAAAATTAATATTTTTGCATTTAGACAAAAAAAATTAAATAGGAACATTAAAAGAATGACACAAAGTTTGTGTTTTGCCACCCACTAATATTTGCTCTATGCATTATTTTAATTAAAGGTTTTTTGAGTTGCTACACGTTTACATTTACAGGTGAACATATAAAAATGATGCTGCACTTCAGTCATTTATACATTCTGCCTATTGCAAACTCCTGGGAACACTCTGGCCAAAAACTCCTTGACTCTGCACACCTCTGAAAGGAAACATTATGGCATTTTAAGTCAACACAGAATCATGGAATGGTGTGAGTTGGAAGAGGTTTTAGAGATTATCTCATTCCACTCCTGCCATGGATAGGGACACCATCCACCATCCCAGGTTGCTCCAAGCCCTGTCCAGCCTGGCCTTGGGCACTGCCAGGGATCCAGGGGCAGCCACAGCTGCTCTGAGCACCCTGTGCCAGGGCCTCACCTCCCTCACAGGGAACAATTCCTTCCCAATATCCCGTCTAACCCTGCCAGAAAAGCCATTCCCTGTGTCCTGTCCCTCCATCCCTTGTCCCCAGTCCCTCTCCAGCTCTCCTGGAGCCCCTTCAGGCTCTGAGCTCTCCCTGGATCCTTCTCCTCTCCAGGTGAGCACCCCCAGCTCTCCCAGCCTGGCTCCAGAGCAGAGGGGCTCCAGCCCTCTGGCCACATACTTTCAGCCTAATATTTTCTATATCCTTTTCCATTTTCTATGTTTGAATGAAGATTCTTCTCAAATTAATCCTGAATGCTGACTTTGCTTAATTTCACTACACCGACATAATTTTATTTCCAGCATCAAAAGCACAATCTCCAAGCACGGTTACAAATTAATTATATTACTTGGGTTCTCCTACATAACAAAATCAATTAGTATTTCCAAGGGGAAAGCTCAGAGGGTCCTGATAAAACTGACAATAATAATCTGATTATTAGCAGGTTGGCAGAAAAAACTAAAACTTTGATTGCCAATTAGGCTTTGTACAGACACTAAACATGTAAACACTAGTGGAGTTTTAGATTCTATGTGATCTTTTGCTGTATGATCACAGTTTCATACCCATTCAGAAAGACCAGCCTCAATATGTTCATTTTCAGGGACAGCATTAGCAGCATGTGGCAAAAATCCAGAACAAACTGTCCACTGGAAGCATCCGAAGCCGGCATAAATAATCTGTGACAGCTAAAGCCTGAAATCATGTGCAGAGTTTGCCAAATACCGAATGATTTGGAAAAAACAGGGATCAGTGTCAGCATTGAGGCTGCTAAAGGGGCAATTCTGGAAGCAAAGTTCACTGGGTTTATTATAACATCCCCTAACCTGGCAAGGGACTACAGAAACAGGGAAACTTTCTCCCCGTTCCCCGTCCTCAGGGTTCAGTTCTCCTGGATTTATCCATCCCCCAGTACCTCGTGCAGGGCAGTAATTCCTGGAATAGATAACTTTGAAAAATCTGATAAAGAAGCCACCAATCTAAACACACTTCACTGCTTAATCTGAATCTGTGGGCACAAGAGCTCTCTGGATGTTTCTCGTGTAGCAGCCAACAGCCTCGTGCTGCTGGTACCCAAAAGAACACCTTGGTGACATCAAGACTGACACCAGACCGACACATCTGTGCCAGCTGCACACAGGAGGAATACCCAGGTGGAAGCTCAACATCTTGGTTATCACTGCCCCATTTCACATGTCAGTTCCTCTCAGAATCTACATAACACTTAACCCTCTCCTTTTATCATCGTCCTTTTCCAGGCTCGCCGTGTTTTTCTCTTCCCGCTCTTTGCTGATGGGAGAGGAACATTATTATTGTCACTTAATCACCAATGTGGGCTCCTCTCAAAGAATCTCGTGTGCAAGTGCAGGAGTGGTGGTATTCAAAACACAGTTTTATGCAAATTATTTTCATCCAAAAGAATGCAAGTTCTGTCACAGGAAGAGTGAGATTTGGAAGCATTACAGAGATCTTGGAATGGTTTGTTTTGGGAGAGACCTTTAAAGGTCACCGAGTCAAACCCTCCTGCAATGAGCAGGGATGTCTTCAACTTGATTTGTAATCACAGTTCAAATTTACTTCTTAAAGAATGATAAGCTTGAATGGGGAAAAAAAAAATGCCCATTAGCATTCCAGGATTGTCCACATACAGAAGAAAGGTCTTTTGGCTGGATTTCAGGGCAGTTCATTTGGACTGAGGCACCTAAGCAAGATGCCAAAGCAGTGAGACAACTTAAATGAGAACAGAAAATGAAAGCAGAAGTGGAGACACATTCCCAGAGCTCAGCAGCAGCACAGGACCCTGCTGGACCTGGCGCTGAGCCAAAATAAAACCCCACAGGCACCAAGAGCAAAGACACGTAGGCAATGGCAGCAACATCCCAGTGACAATTCTGACAGTTTCAGGGATTTCTTTTCCTCTCCCCTTAAAAATTTTCCATTTGGTCACAATTCCTTTGAAAGAAAGGAAAAATTATTCTTTGCTAAACCGGATTTGTCTTGCTCAGAGTTCAAGGCAAATGTGAATGAACCTAAAAATTTGGTGTCCTTTCACTTCCTGGAAACCCAAGTGATTTTGAGTTAAACTTCCTCCACGTCCCCAGTCTGAGTGAGATTTGTAAACTGGGATGCTATCAAGAGCCATAATAAAAGGAGTGTCAACCCCTGGTCAGTGCCAACCATCCTGCCCCAAGCAGAAGGGATTATTTTTGGAAGTAAAGGGATTATTTTTGTGCAGCCAGAGATGCCTCCTCAGCCCCTAAGGGAGATTCCCAGAACACAAAAGAAGCAGTGACACAGCTCACCCTATGTAAATCATTCCCAAAGACCTACAGTTGCCCACACTGGAACTAAAATAGGTTGCAAGTGTTCTCTAAGTTGTTCCTGAGCTCAACAGCTTCTTCCACGGCCTGAAAAATTTGAGACAAGTCATCTCACACTGGTTTTCCCTGCGTCTTTCAGTTTTATTCAGCACTTTAAGCAACTCTGTCACCTCCTTTTCTGTTCACTTCTGTAGTGGAGGACGACACTTGAGTTTCAGTTTGGCACCCAGAGCTCCTTGCTGGGCACCAGAAGTGTTCCCTCCTCTCTGTCAGAGACGGGCTTGCTTCACCCATACTTCAATCAGACTCTGATATTACAAAGTTCCTGATACATAAATCACCTCAGTGGACAATAATCCCTTCCAGAGCCTGGAAACACCTTATCTCGAGGTTTTGGTATTTCCCTGTGGCATGACAACCACTGAGTGGTACCTCTTCTTCTGGAAACTGGAGGTGGGTGTGGATGTTGCTATCCATCACAGCCTTGCTGATTCCTGTGGAAATATCTCAGCTTCTACCTTTAGGCTGAGACAAAACAAAAATGGGGGAGAAAAAAAAATCAAAAAACCAACAAACAAACAAAAAAAGCCTCCAAACC
>VXBU01013530.1:451345-464670 GCA_013400315.1 Bombycilla garrulus
CCCCAAACCCCCCCCCCCCAAAAAAAAAAAACTAAAAAAAAAAATCACAAGACAAGCTGTTGTGAAATGAGTTACTCCTAATATGTTACAATCATTTCTGATGAAGGAGGAACTGAATTAGGATGTGAATAAGAACATGACCACTTATTCTTCCCCTTGAGGTCAAAGCACTTTGTGCAGGGAATGAATCAGCATCCAAGGAATTAACCTGGGCTATGCAGTGAACAAAGCTCCTGCCTGCACGATTCCTGCCTCGCTGGCTGGAGATGCTACCAAAGGCACAGATCCATCCTCTGCAGTGCCAAAGAAATGAAAATTAAATCAAGAAACTACAAAAAGACTTGGTGAGGTCTGCATGGGAGAAGTGACTTCCACCTTCACTTCTGTCACAGCATCTCTGCTTGATGCTGGGAAACCCAGAAAAATGGTGCAAAGGAAATCCTGCCCAGGATAGTTCCTCTTTCTTGAAATTTGGATTTGAGTCACTTAATCTTGACTTCTGGAAGCACTTCTGTTCTCCCAAAACATGTCCCTACACAGAGAACGGTATCCTCCAGCTGCTCCCTTGGCTTTTTTTTTTTTTTTTTTTTTTTTTTTTTTTTTTTTTCCAGAAAACAACAAAATGGTAATATAAAAAATAAAATTTAAAGAAACAAAAGGAATTGCTGCATCCTCTCTCAGGCTGTTTAACTTAATTTGCTGCTCCCATATTGTCCATATGACTGATGAGAACCATCAGTGAATGGCAAGGATTAACAAAAAGGCAGAGAGGAAGGAAAGGAAGGAAAAGCCTGGTGTATCATGAGTGTTTTGAGTCCTGCAGGGAAACAAATCCTTGATACATGTTGTTCTGCTGCTTCTAATGACTAATGAACTAGTCAGTGGTCAGAGGTGGGATAACCCTGCTCCAAACACCAAGAAAAACCTGTCATCTATAAAACTAATAGAATTACATTTACAACCCCTTCAGGTTCCAAGAGCATCCCTCACCAACACAGCAATTCTGTTCACGTGAACAGCCAAAATAGCAGATTTTCAACCTGAATGGTTGCTCTTCACAGGTGGACACAGAGCAGTTCAGCCTCTGGAAATCCAAATGGAAACAAATCTGGAGCTGATACCCCAAAAACAAGGATCACTGTCAAATCCCACACTGATGCAGGCGTAGAGCAGAGCCAGCGAGCACAGAGGCAGCTGCAGAAACTGTAAAAGGACTCAGGATCTCCCTTTCAGCCCTACAATCATGTGCCCAGCTATTTATATTTTAGTTTGCAGCTAAAATTTCACATACAGAGCCTGAAAAGCAGCAGCACTTACAATCAAAACATTTTTGAAGCTGTTAAAATGATGGCTGTGAAGTGTAAGCGACGTTGCCAAGGACTAAATGGATTCACACTGAGGAGCATCTTCCAGCCCCAAAATACCTGCAGAAAACACCTTTTGAGAGCTCAGGAATTACACCAGTGTTAAGAACAAGGTGCTGCTGTCCTGGAGATGCTCAAGAGAACAAAAGCTGGGGAAATCAGGGGATCCTTCTCCTCCTAATGCAGTGCTGAAGGTGGTGGGAGCAGCCTGAGGACTGCAGTGCTGAAAAAGAAGTTCCCTGAAGGATGTGCAGGCACTCCAGAGCCACTTCCAGCTCCAACAAGCACCACACTTGAGATAACAGCTGAGAAAAAGGCAGAAGGATTTCCAGCAGCACCAAGAATTGCACAAATACATCGTGCTGGCACCGAAATGCCACCAAATTGCTCCACGGAGATAATTTCAAAGATAATGGAAATAAAGGGCAGCTCATTAAAAAAAAATAATTTCAAAGTTATCACCAAGAAATTATTTCTCACTTTTATGATGAAACGGCAGAGTATTTTGAATATTGCCATATAAATATATATTGATCTATATCAACTACATGTAGCAATATGCTGGTAACCATCAGTGTATAGATCCATGCCAAAGGGTTTTTTTGGGTTAAAAAATCATCTTCTCCCACAGATCCTCAGCATGGATCCTTCCTCAACATCCTCCACCCTTGGGAAACTCAACCCACTTCCATCACAAGCCAAGACAAACACTGACACCTCTCAGCCTTGCTTATTGTGAGTCCACAGACACAGGAAAATAAACATTAAATCACTGTGGAAGTGACGATAACTACGCTGTATCTCCATAAAAATGTAAAATTAGGGAAAATTTAAATAACTGAATGGCACTATGTTATTTTTGAATACTTGGTCAAATAATAATTAATAATTTCAGGTGGTTTTTTTCCTGTAGTCTTAGGAGCTTTGAAGTTATTATGGAGAAGATAATTCAGCTTAGGAGCAAAGTGAAATTGAAGTGCAACAGAGGCTGGAGAAGATGTAATAATGTGGTAACTGATGTTCTCTTTCCTCATTTTATGGAGGATTATGGACCATGACTGATAGCGAGGAAGGGATGGTTTTAAAGCCTTCTCACAGAACACTCTTTTTGGCAAACAGTCCATTTCAAATAAAACCTTCCAGTGTTCCTGACACAATTTTATTGCATTCCACAAGAATTATTACCTGTGACCCACCAACACAAACCCATGAGCTTTCTCTTCTGCCAAGAAGATTCCAGCTTTCCTCCTGACAGGAACATTTACTGTTCAAGACCAAAATGAACCATATAAATTAACTCTGGCCAGGCAGCAGACAAATACCATTTTTCCCGGTTTTAGGTAGAACATACCTGTTAATGAATGAGAGTTTAAAAGGATGATTCTCCAGTTTTTCAGCTCAGTCTCCTAGCTCTTAAGCAACATTACAATCCAGCTTTTCTCAAGCATCTGAATAGGAATAAAGTTATTTTTGGGAGTCCATAATCTCACAGTGCCATGTGGCCCTGCAGCTGCTGGTTTCTTCTGCTACAAGTCTGAATTTTCCCGACAAAATAACCAAAGCTTCCACTCCAGCCCATCCTCATTCTTTTAAATCCTCTTTAAACAAAGGCAACCCTCAGCGAACTTCACCCTTCAGCTGCCTCTCGTCCTTGCACCTCCTTCCCGTTTTCCATGGGCGATGAAATCATTTCCCCACAGAGAATCATCTTCTGTGCATTCAGGGAAGGTCAGCCCTCAGCAGCAGGAGCTGCAGCGCTGTCAGGAAATCAAGAGACTGCTCCTGGCTGGATTTAGTTTCATATTAAGTAAGAGGTGATGCCATTTGTTATCTGTCTCCACGTTCAGTGGCTCAAACAGCTTCGTGATATTTCATAATCTAAAGATTTTATCAGAATAATATAAATAACTTATAAATAATTGATATATTTTAAGGATTTGATCTCTGCAGCCAGGCTGTACAGGTACCTTCCACTCCTTTAAACCAAGCAGCTCAAATTCTTCCAAAATTAGTGTTTCTTTTCAATGTATAACTCCTGAAAATCCTGAAGCACCAACATGAAAGCATCCTGCTCCATGCAGGAGCAAGATTCTATTATCCAGAGACTGATTTAAAGCTCATAGTAACCCACAGATTTTTTGCACAGCCCATGCAGCACAAGGAATAGATCTTAGAGCACTAAGGATTTTGCTGGCAAAGATTAAAGGGAAAAGAATATTAAAACTGTACTGCCAGATCTGGCTTAGTTACCTTACAAAGGAAAAAAAAATAAAAACCCCACCAAAACCAAAATAAACACCAAACAGGATGAGTCATAACTTTAAACAAGACTTTCAGCAACAAGTTCACAGAAAAAAAAATAGTCTTTTTCCTCTGAAGGCCATATTTATAAAAAATATTCAGCCCACAGATGATGATAATTTACAAGCAAGAGCAGGAATAGGATGCTGGATTTAAATGAACCACAAACCAATATATTCTATCTGAAAATTAAACTGTCAGGCAAATGCCACAACACAAGAGCAGCTTTTAAAGTTGAGGAGAAGTGTTCTGAAGGCATCAGGACTTGAAACCAAAAACAAAAGCAGCCTCACAATGTGAGAAGTACTAAAAAATCTCTTGAATTAGAGCTGACAGCTCCACTAAAAATAGTTCTTGGCAGCTACCTGAAACACAGACTTTGTAGATCTTTGAAAACACTGATATCAGACAGAGAAGCAAAAGAACAAACCAAAAAAAGCAGGAGCTAATCAAGTGTATAATCAAGTATATTTAATAGAAATATTTCCCTTGTCTCCAGTTCCTCTCCTGGAGCCCTTCAGGCACTGCAANGAGAAATATTTCCCTTGTCTCAGGTCCTTCTCCTGGAGCCCCTTCAGGCACTGCAAAGGGCTCTGAGGTTTCTCTGGAGCCTTCTCCCAGCTCTCCCAGCCCGGCTCCAGAGCAGAGGGGCTCCTGCAGCTCCAGGTCCTGCTGCTTTTGGATAAAGCTCTGCAGGTGGGGTCTCAGCTCAGCTGAACTTGAAGCCCTGAACAAGCAAAATCCAGCTCCTCCTTGAGGTACTCACGTTATTGGTTTTCTTGATGGATCAGACACACTGACTGGAGGAAACTCAGAGATGTTTGATGACCAGCATCATGACCAATACATGCATTAGGAATGTCCTAATGCAACTTTTTAAGATGAAATAAGCAGTAAATTATCAAGGATCTACATCAGATACTCCGACCCAGCATTTTGCTGTAATAAACGTATTTTATGGTACCTCTGGGTTATTTAAAGCTCTTTCTGAGGAATCCCACACTTTGTGCTAATTGCACATCACTGAGAGGATTAGGAGGAAAGCAGCCCTGATTTCCAAACCTCGTAAACAGGTACATCCCTGCAGCCACCCAGCACAAAGAAGGACAGACAGAACCTACAAACAAGGACTGAGATGGTCCTGGGGAACAAAGCCATACACACACTTTGCATTTCATTTGAATCTTCCTCGTTTGGGGCAAAAGCTGGAACAACACAGCTGGGATCAGGATTTCATCTTACACTTGGGTAAGAACTTCCACCTCTCCTCCCAGCCAAGCTACAGCTCCACACAAACTTGGAGAGCAGACAAATGTGGCTGTAGAGAAAATAAAATTCAAAAGCACATTCTGGAAAATACAATTATTTTATAAATCACTGTACATATCCAATAAGGTAGCAATTAAGTCAATTGAGATAACAGTCTGTATCTCATTATATTCTCTGAAAAAAACCTCGTCTCATCTGGAAGCTGAAGATCTGGCTTCTTGAAGCAAAGAGCAAGCAAAAATTGAACTGTTCATCGGACTGGCAGTGGAGTGATTTCAATGCCTCAGTGAGCACAAGTTAAAGCTGAACATATTCAAACTAGCACAATGGATTTGCTTTTTATCAGTACTTGCATGTGTCCTCCCTTGTCTTTAGTACTATTTTTCCATCTGGAGTATGATGTGGGGGTTGAGCTTTTTTTTTTTTTTTTCATTGGTAGGCATGATTTTTCATTAGCATCAAGGACTGCTATGAAAAAAAATTCTGATCTGGCCCATCCAAGATTAAAACAAAGAACAAACGGACCCAGAGCACAGAGAGAGGTCAGGCATCCTCAGATGGCTGAAGAAATTAGATGACAGATTGCAGCAGCCCCGTATTAAACATATCTGAGATAATTCCCCATCCTGGGCAGAACCAGCACGGGGAGAAAGAGAAGCTCCTCTAAGCCAGGTCTGCCAGAGTGCCTCTCTGACATCTGTTGGTGCATTTTCTCCGGGGACGGATTTGCCCTAATTGCAGGCGGCGGATAATCACCCTTATCCTGGAACGGGGTGCCAGTGCAATGGGAAAACATCTCCTTCCCAACTCCTCTGCTCATTTCCTACAGAACCTGTTCTAAATCCAAAGCCTCCCGTAGGATACCTTGGCTTTGAACATGTCTGAGGTGATTCCCTAATTATTGAAGGAGTGGAAGCTTTGGTTGCTGGGTTATTCCCAGAGAAAGTCATCAGGCCTTCTCACCTTTTACTTTCCACCATGTGCCAACCTGTCCATCCCAATTTTTCTCTTCCATGCTGAAGAGAAAGCAGAGCCACCTCCATCCCACAAAACACACAGAGCTCCCTATCTCAGTGCAGAAAGCCATCAATTACACCTGACACAGGAGGTGAGATACAAACATCCCTCCAAAAACCACAGCACACTTGGGTTTTAAGCCTCTTCCTTAATAAGAAATATGAAGTATATTTTAGATTCTTTCTGTGCCGTCAGTACAGGAAAAGACAATTCTGCAGTGAGCAAACTCCCTGTGAAGAACTGGTTATAAATGTAATCCTTAAGAGTTTTGAAGCTCTTTAAAAATTATTATGAGCAACCAAATAGCTTCCACAAGCTTGAAACAATTCCTAAAGGTGGCATCCCCACCCCTGGGAGGGGACAGGACATGGCCAAGGTCAGCCGTGCGTTATCTGGAGAAACTGAAACGCGATGCTGACCCTGGTGGAACAGGCTCAGGTGACACAAGTGGCTTCATTTCCACCTCTTATTTACATGAAGGACAGCTGAGATGGAAATGGCAGGCCCTCCAGATATCCAGATCTCGGTGGTTTTCCACAAGCACATCTTCGCTTAGAAAATAAATGGATTTCTCCAGTGCGTTGAGGAGAATTCAACACTGATCATAAAATACAATGTTGTATCACAGACCTCTCCCTGAAGTTCACAAGCACCTTCCAAAATCCTGCCTAAAAACTGTACCATTTACTTTTCTCAAGCTATTAAATCTTTAATTCATATTCACCACGCTGCAAATACTCCAGGTGAAATATTTCCAGTCCTGTGCATGTGTCTTATCTTTTTCATACTCAAAAGGATTTATTTCAAAACATTCATCTCCCCAACAACCAACACACCTCAAAGTTCCCCAGGAATCATTTTATGTAAAGCAGAAGTTTGGGGAGGGGGCCGGTAAATCCTTTTAACCGAACGCTTTCAGATTACGACAAATTATTCCACTGGCACAAAGCCAGCACAACTCTCCACAGCAGAAAAAGAGGTCGGGCAAATCCAATAACGAGTATTTAAAAAGACAAGTCAACAAAATTAGTTCAATTTTCTCGCTGGAGGCAAAGCGAGGTCATTACGGAACAGGGAGGGGTGGGGGTGAAAAGGAGATTCAGCAATAAAATAATAAAAAAAACCCCAGAATATTCAACCTATTGGGTTTTGGAATTGCTTCCACTCCATTTCACGGGCAGAATTAGAAACATTAGGACAGCAGGCTGCCACAACAGGCAGGTGCCTGGGGCCATGAGATCCAACAATCCATCCCTGCAGCCATCCCGGTGTCGGGAGCAGATGCCAGGTCTCAGCTCTCATCAGCCACGGGCAGACACAGCGCGGCTCCGACGCGCCCAGAGCTCCCGGGGGAACAAGGTGCAGGTGTGTCACCCCTGTGAATTTCAAAATACTCCGTGGAAACGCTCAAAGTGCCCTAAAAAGGAATTTATGACACAGGGATCTCAGGGGAAAGGTTTGGAGGACTTGGTTTGTCAGATGAACGCCAGGTTATTGCTCGTTGTTCAGACAGGACGACAGACCTGATTTCTTTACCATCCCTGATATTTTCACAGTGTCTGCATTAGTTTGGGGTTTTTTTGAGACAGAAAATGATATGAAACATTCTTTCTGTTCACAATAGGCCCATCCTCATGTATCACCCTATAAAATTCTGTTCCCAATATACCAAGTCCACCTATAGCACAGGAATCACAGACCACAATTCCGAGCAGAAACCTGAGATTTAATTGACTTTTCAGGACAGAAAACTCGTATTCTACCCTATGCTATCTTTCATCCTCAGTTAAAAATCCTTTTCTGCAGAAAAACAGCCTAGGATTGTTATCCTTGTCTATACCCTGGCTGCAGGCAGAAAGCAGACTAAAGTTTTTCAGACATTTAAATACATAAATGTGTCTGTGCTGTCAGTGTTTGGGGTCTGACAGACACAGAGGAATCCATTCCTTCTACTCCTGTTTGTCCTTGCTGACTTCACACCTGAGCCTCAGGGATTTTCCACTTTCCTTGAGCCTGTCCAATGAAGTCTGTGGTAAAACTCATCAGCAATTTGACTTAAACATCCTTAACCCTGACCTTTAAAGGATGATCAGGTTTGAAGGGCAATTTTGTACTGGATGAGGGCTTTTGGCTGTTGCTCATTTAAAAACATGTTTCTCTGAAATACAGGTTGGGGATTTTTAAAATTTTATTTATTTTAATGAGTCACCCCAGGCTCTCATGTTGCATCTCCATCTTCCAAACTGCGACCACTGAAGGGATTTGCTGATTTATCATCTCACATTGACATCCCTCTTTGCAAGTCTCCTTCATCACCTTTATCCCTGTACCACTTAGATCCTGAAATAACTGGG
The DNA here is from genome assembly GCA_013400315.1 of Bombycilla garrulus. Classification (NCBI taxonomy): domain Eukaryota; kingdom Metazoa; phylum Chordata; class Aves; order Passeriformes; family Bombycillidae; genus Bombycilla; species Bombycilla garrulus. Next base: position 459,651 of record VXBU01013530.1, read on the forward strand.
TAGAGGTTTCACCCTCAATAGCATAAAATACAGCAATAGATTTGCTGGAATAAAGCTGCTCCAGTGATCAGAGAATCCCAGAATTGCTTGGGTTGGAAGGGACCTTAGAGAACATCTTATTCCAACCCCATCATGGGCAGGGACACAAACCATTACACACCATCTCTTTCTAATTGTTCAATCTCTTTTATAATCCCAATTATCAGCAGACATCATTTCAAAACATTTGAAAAACATCTCTACTACGACTAGGGATTCATAATTTACATTAAAGGACATAATTTCTGCAAAAAAATAAAAATAAATCCTATGTGGGAAATAAGTGCTCTCGCTGCACTGTTTTGTCAGTTAAAAAATACAACTGGCATTCTGTTTTGCATTCATTCTGACTCTATTAATAATTTAAAAATCAAATTTTAGTTAAAAAACCCCAAGCCCTATGGAAGTGTGTGCAAGGAAGAGATGTCCTAGCCTAAATTAGCAAATAATCCAACTGAGCATTTTTTCCTCCAAACTTCAGTCACATCTGTAGTCCAAGGACAGCCTGTTCACCTCTAACACAAATCAATTGAAACAAACTTTGCTCAAAGACAGTGGTAAAACAGATTTGTTTAAAGAATGAAGGTTTCAGCTTTTTTAGTACCATCCAGATGCTGCTAAATTTGTCAACTTCAGTGCATTGCTCCAGTAATTTGGGTAAATCAGTGAAGCCTCGGCAGCTGTTTGCAATTGCAGCTGAGTTTGTTCTTCACGATTTGTTAGATAGGAAAAATCCCAGAAGAGACTGGACTTTCTCTGAGTATGTAACACAGTTTTACAATTTACATTAACACTTAGCTAGGGGGATTTGAGCAGGAAAGATCCTCAATCCCTTAAATTCACCACAATATTTACATTCCTACCTTCCCCAATAATTAATGTTATGGAAATGATGGTTGCTCTTTAAGGAAAACATCCCACTAGCGGGATGGGGTGTTAAGTCAGACTAATAAACATTCCAGAGTGAGTACACGATCTCCTTGTCCTCACATTCATCCTTCCTGACTCCTCTGAAAGACAACAGGATGATGGAAAGTCATCAAGACTTCAACGAGACACGCGTGCCTCCCCCTGTACCTGAAAAGCAGAGCACATCTTGGCATCACGCAGGAAAAGTAAATTATATCCACATAATTGTCCCTCCAGAATGCCTTGAAGAACATATGGTATGGAAATGAAACTGCCTGAAATGGATTAACTTGGCTGGGTGATGAGATCCACAGAAGGGAGCGTGAAAAAAAAAAAACATTTCAAAATGTATTCAGTGTAGGATCCCACCACTAGGCACATTCATCATCCGGATAAGGTAATGACACCAGGAAATGAGCTAAGCAAATCCAAGATTGAAGTTTCATTTTCTGAAGTGCATCTGTTTGGCTCATATTCCCCCGAACCTCATCGTTCAGCCATGCTGGGTCTCATCTCAGAAGCAAAAGATGCAAGAACATAAATCAAAACAGCTCCTCCAACCAGCAGCCGTGGCAAACGTGCTTTTCATTTGATTTTATAAAAAAAAATTAACTGCATCCCAGCAGGTTCTTGTCACAGCCCTCCATGACACCTTTCAGGTCGTCCTTCACTGCCGGGTTCGGGGTTTTTTTGGGTGGTGTCACTTTGAGAAGTTAAACCAGCTGGTTTTTCAGAAGAAAATGAGAAGCACTGGATTAAGCCCAAAAAATAACAGGGACAGCACGTTCCTGCAGAGGAGGTCACATCCTCCAACACGCCTTCCCTGAGATCATCTGGTCACTGCTTGCTGTGCTTGGGAACGAGGAAAGCCAAAACTGAGGTGAGCCTACCATGGAGACAAGCATTCAACTCAAACATTTCTAGGGATGGCAAGGATTCTTTACACTTCATGTGCCAACAGCACGAGCACCTGGCCAAAACTCTGGTTTAATGTGTCCATGGTGGGACTCTGACTTTGGATCAGGCTGGCAGAAAAGGGGTTAACTTGCCCAAATGAGTCAAGTGGGCGCCCACCACACCAACCACCAGAAATCCTGTCAGGCTGAGACACCTCCAAAATCAACAGCAAGATTTATGGAAATTCCCAAAGGAGAGCATTCCTGTTCTCCATGCCTGAGGACTCTGCTCCCCAGTTCAGGTTTAAGGTGAACAACCCAGGCAGATGATTACTGCACCAAGACCAACCAGATGTTAGGAAGTTTGAGTCCCATGAGTTCTGCTGGCAAACATTCACGGGAGCACGAATGAGAGGAAAAAACTGAGCAAGACCCAGACACACAGAAGTTTTAAAAATTAACATATGGATACTTTATGATGTGTTCAAATTGAATTTTGAATTGTCTCCACCAAAATTACCCAAGCTGATGACTACTTTGTATGTCCCACTTGACTGCAAATGCTGATAAGGACTGATTTTGTCCAACTACAGCCTCCTACATCCCTCTCCCCTCTCTCTCAACATCCCATTGTGTCTCTGAGGTTTCCCTTCACACCACAGCCACAGCAAATGCAAGCAGTGTTATAAACCAACACAAAGAATGATTCAATCAGATAAGCATTGAAACAACCAAACGGTCCTTTAGGGAACTGAAAATACAAATCAGGAGAAATATAAAGCTGAGAAGTCAGTTAATGACAAATAATGAGTTATATAGAACTAGGATGAAGTGAGAATAGATACTTAATCTCCAGAAATATGAGGAAGAACTTCAAAGGCTTTTTTTCAGATTCATTTTGAACACAGCCATGTCATGGGCTGGCTTTGCAAAAGGTTAACAAAGGAGAGTTCTCCAAGGGGTGTCCTGTTGTTATTTTGCAAGGAATTCCCCATAACACAATGCTTCAACAGGAATTTTGTAAAAGGACAGGAAGAAACCTCCTCCATCTATTAGCTCTACTGCCATCTCTATTCTAGTGCTCCCTGCCACCAGCTGCAAGACCACCTCTGGAAGCAATTTGCCCTCTGCTTTTTTCATCCAAAAAGCAAAAAAATCCACATGATAATGACCAGCACTCTGGAAAGTCACAAGGACACTTCAGAAGAACCCAGCCTAAGATGATTTTTATCCTCCCTCTTTCCAACACCAGCCACCTTCTGACACTGACCCCGTCTGTCACTGAAGCGTTGAGGCAGCTCGACTCACTCGTTCCATTCCAAGGCAGAAAGTGCTGGAGCTCCAGGATCCCCTCCAGGAGCGCAGGATGGACGAGAGGTTTTATTTGCAAGGGCAGCAATCTGTTTCTGACCCTTGCCATCCTCCTCCTCTCGGTCGCCAGATCGCGTGGGGGGCCGGGGGAACAGGCTGCGCTTATTTCAGGCACGGCGCTGCAAGGCCGAGCCCGTGTGGGATCTGCCCACAGACACAGGATTCTTCAGGCATTTTCTGCGTGCACGCCATAGGCAGCGCCACAAATACCGGCCACGCGGGGAAACAGGAAAGGATTTTATTCCTGGGCTAGGGAAGAAGGCACCGAGCTAAATGCGGCTTTGTTCGGGGCCAGGAGTGCCCGGTCTGTGCAACAGGGGCAGTTCAGGAATGCTGATAAGTCTGTTTTCCCTGCATAAATAACCCACGTTCGAGCCCAAGCACTTTATCTCGGGGAAGGATAAAGCCCTCGGTGGCAAGGCCCCAATATTTGTCTACTCCCTTATCAAGCAGGAGCCTTATTACAAAGGCTAATTCAAGTGGAGATTAGATTTCCCGTATGAAGGAACGGACAATAACATCAGATATTCTTCAATCACCAGTAAATAAGATTAATGAAGTGCCGCTGCCGTGAGCTTTCACCTTGACAATGCCTCAAAAAAAAGCTCATCCTGGTAGCTCCAAACAAATCTTTCCAAGGGTTTCATCATATTTCAGTGTGTAGACATCACCTCGCTTCAGCTGGCCAGCAGCAACTACAAATAGCCTGCAGGAAGCCACCGATTTCCTGAAAAGAGGGTTAACTGAGAATCATAGGAAACAGAGAAAATTTAAGCTGGTCTAACATCTTGAGTAGGCTGAGGAGGGAAAAAATACAGCAGCAGCAGCACTGAGTGTGTTCAGACACCTGAATCTATGCAAAATTAAACGAGGCTCTTAAATCTCTAAAAATAACCTTGTTCAGCACATCACACCCAGGGTTTTCTCTAGGCAGTTTTCACATACAACCACCTACAGGTGACCATCTAAAATCTTAATTAGAAATGAACCCAACTCAGAGCTGAGATCCAGTGAGTGCATCACAAGTTACAATACTTTGCATTTAAGTGCTCTCAGCTAAAGGGCTAACTCAAAAACTGAACAGCAAAACAGAACTCAGCAATCAGTGAAGCTTCACGCGCTCAACAGTTGTGCTGATTCATCAGACACAGGCAAAAAATCAACTCAGGGCTCTGCAGGAAACAATCTGAAATAAAAATGTCAATTTGATGACTTTACCAAAAAAAGTAGGGAGCTTGGTTTTAAAACGTCCTGAGTTGTGAGAAAATATTGCACAACAAAAAGGAGAGGAAGCACAGACCGACATGCAGACAGCAGGTGAAAAAAATGAGAAAAACTGCTGAAATGTAAGTATTGTAGCAGTCCTCCAAAACCCCGGGGATTGGGGGAGATGGACACAGGACAAGGAGGTGATATGAAAACCATAACCCCATCCGTGTGCTGCGGATGCTGTCACACACATGGAATAACCACAAGGACAGGAACGTCTACGTGAAACGGAAGCAAAAGAGGAATCAGAGCAATCTGGCATTTAGAATGTCACTGTATAAATTAAAAATTGAGGGGGCTGAATCCCTCCTAAAAATAAGAGTTAAAGCTCTTTCCAGGCACTTATCCCAGCCAATCTTGACCTGCCAGGACATTGCAGCAAAAGTCATTGTTTTATATGATTTTGTTGCTCTTGCATCCCAATAGATCCTCAAATTTTGCATTTTTAATGATCACTATCAAGAGGTTGACTCCTCTGCCAGCTCAGGATGTTGATCTCCAGTTCCAACCTATTCAGGAATGAAAAAAAAAAAAAA
>VXBU01013530.1:464689-476826 GCA_013400315.1 Bombycilla garrulus
AAAAAAAAAAAAGGAAAACCACCACTTTTTATGTTATTCCAAGAGTCTCCTGCCAGACACTTGAAAGAAACACCCTCTAAATATTTATACATCCCTTTCATATTCTCTGCAGCTTTTCTCTGCCCTACATGACACCTAAAAATGAGGTCTGTCCCACAGCTGAGGCTGTAGGTGTGCCAAGATCTACATCTCCTTGATAGACCCTACAGATCCATCTCAAACAGCAGAAGTGTTCTTCACTTCACTTCACTTCACAACTTCACAAGAGACCCGGGACTGTAATTTGGGCACAAAGACAACACAATAATAAGGTAGAAAAAGCCCAAAAATAATATTTAACACTGTAAATTATTTATAAAATAATACTAGAAATTCTACAAAACATTTGACAGTGCCCTTCAACTGGGGAAAAAATCTCTAAAAATAAGAGTACAGCTCATGAAGTTGTTCTCACATCAAACCAGTGACATCCTGCAGGCTCTCCTAGGTTCTGGTGGCACAATTCTAAACTCGGTGGAACTGCTCACAGACTTTGCTCCAATTAAAAAAAAAAATTAGTCTTTCAAAGATTCAGAGCTAAGTTGGTTGAACCAAAAACAAGGAAGAAGAATTTATATTGTCAATTTTACCAGGAGAATGAAGAAAAGGAGGGCAGGAGTCTCTGCTGCACCACAGCCCCGAGCAATGAGTACCTCTACCTAGGCCCTCAGGAAAAACAAAACTAAAAATTTCCTTCCTAGCTGAAGAATTTCCTAAGTGCCTCACTAAACCCCTGCATATCAGCTCTACCCGAGAAACCAGAAGTGAACAAACTGTTCTGCTGGTGGTGTCACTGACCTCAAAGGGCCTTTCCCAGCCCATCCCCAGCTGGGCAGGACCCTCTGGACAGACACGTGCCTCGCTCAAAGCAGAGAGAAGAAACCCTTCTTACCCTCAGCATGAATTCAGCACATTTATCACCAATTCCCCTGAGATTTGGGAGCATCCCACCCCCTTCTGTGGACGGAGAGATCCCAGGAGCAGAAGAACAGCCTTTGCTCCAGGAAGATCCTGGTTCAGCTGCAGTCTGGAAGCACGGGCTGCTCCTTTGATGCCCTGCCAGCAGTGGCCGGCAGTGAGGAAGCCCAGGGTGAGTCACGCCACCGGCAGAAGGAACTCGCCAATCTGGATTGAACCGTTCAGATGAAGCTCTGGGGTTTTTCTGCGTGCCCTGCCATCCCCCTTGGTGCGCAGCGATTCCCGGGGATTGCTGCCGGGCGGGAGGGCAAGGGGGAAGCAAATACCCCCGGCAGACAGCGAGGGTCTGCCAGCACTAAAGCTCAGCCCGAGGGCTTTGCCCAAAAAATCTGAGGCAAGAGGGTGTTAAAGGACTGAGAGGATCGTTTGGGAAGAGAACCATAAAAGCTTTTCTGGTTTTTCACTGACTTGCACAAATTCCAATTGGCAGTGGGGTTTACTGCTTTCCACGCCCGCAGAGCTCTGAGCCCGGAGCTTGCACCGTGTCTGCACCATATCTTCAAATACTGTGTCCTCTAATCCGAGTTAGCTTATACATAAATCCAGGGAAGAAAACTTTTAAACCCAAAAGACAGCTCCAAGAAAAAGTTTAGCCCCAGTGGCCTCTCCAGCAAGGGATAAAACACGTACAAAACCGATCCATGTTACAGGTACAAGGATGCAAGTAGTCTTTTTATGAAAATATCACATTCTGAGCATTAAAGACTTAAACTTAATTCCTTTTTCCCACAAAATCAATTTTAATCAACGATGGCGCAAGATATTTCTTTGCTTCATTCACTATCTCAACCTACTGCAAGCCAAAAGCACATTAAAGAAGAAAAGCAGTAGCAACGTCTCCTCTGTCTTTTCAGCGCACTTTGGCAGTTCTGGCAATAAAACTCCTAATCCAAGATGTTCTTTACTTAAAACTGAAACTGCAGGACATCTGCTGTAGCTGCTGAGCTTGCTGTGCACCAGAGCATTTCAAGTCTCACTCTGTGCCTCTTTAACGCTGGGGTTTGGGGTTTTTTTTTTATCTCTCTAGCCCAACCTCTAATTTAAAGGAAACTGTGCTGGATGCTCTAATTGACCCCGTTCTCTTCCTTCCCCAGTTTGTCTCTATAATTAGCCCTTCCCAGAGCAGGGAATCAGCAACAAGACCTTTCTGAGCCCCACCCTGCAGACCACAGCGACTGCCTTGTATTGTTTTTGCCCAAAAATCAACAGCTTCAGGAGAACAAAAGGTTTAAGAATTGAAAGTAAAAAAAAAAAAAAAAAAGCAAGATCAAATGTGTATTGTTAATTTTTCAGCACATAATGGTGAGTGAAGGTAACCCAAAATTAATTTCACCTGCAACACAAATCCCTCAGCAGTACTTTGTAACATGAGCAAAATACTTTTTTTCCTCAAAATAACACAGTTGCACAGCTGCCCACCCCAAATTCACCCAGCCAGGACTTCCCCTGTGGATCTCAGCACATGCACCAAACACAGAGGCTTCCAATCTCCACCAAGGCACCAGAAGGCCCCACACCTTTTTTCTTGAGGAATTAAAAGGCATGTTGAGAATGAGGAAAGGAAATGCATTAAAAAAATACTCTTATCAGCGAGCAAATGCCACCACAGATTTGACTTCCCTCCTTGCCTCTACAATAGGTGATTCCTACCAGGTGACGGGAGCTGGGGGTATTTTTAGGTATTAAGGCAAAAAAAAAAATAAAAGAAGAAAGCAAACCAAAATAACCACACCAGCAGAAAAACAAACAAACAACCATCAACAACAACAGCAAAAACTGAACCAAACCACAACCCTAAAGCAAAAGCAATCCCCCCAAAACCCAGTTCAGGTCCAGATTTCAGAGCTGCTGAGCACCAGGAGGTGCAGGATGAAGCAGAAGATCCCAGTAATAAAAACTCATGGCATGATCTCAGGTCTAATATGGCCTAACCCAGGTCCTCAGTGCCACCACTAGAGGATGATACTCCAGCTAGCAGAATCCAAAATTAAACCAGTGGAATTTCTCTGGTTAGTTTGGAGCTTTGTTTTCTTCCACGCTGTTTCTGCCATCCCCAAGGTTCCAAGGCAAGGGGCTGCTCCTGGAGAAGATGCCCACAAAGACAAACATCTCAAGATCTCCTGGTGGGCTCCAGGTCACTAAGTCACCGTTTCCTGCTCAATTCTCCCACTTGACTTTGCAGCTTTACAATAATTTTGTACCACACATGGAGCCGCACTACACTAGAAACCAAACAGGTTGAATTTTTTATGATTTTGGTGATTAATTTCCCAGACTGACATTCTCTTCAAATCCATCAACATCATCAGGTAAGAATTATCCCAGCAGTCCAGAGCTGCAGCCTCTCGAAGCACACCAACACACATACCTGTGTAACAATCTGGAATTTCAACATTTAGACATTTAGAAAATTAAACTGCAGCTGGCGGGAGTCTCGCTAATAACGGCAGCACCTGAACCTGTAATGATCCTTCACCTAAGGAAAATTGTTCAAGTTTTTTGAATACCTGCCCCCTCACAGCCCCTGAAGAGCATACCTGAAAAGAAAGTATGTAGATTAATGCTCCCAAAACAGAAAAGAAAGTTGACCCGGTCCCACAAGAAGAGAAAAAAAACCCCAACACCTTTCTTGGTGCAGAGGAAAGTCTATACTCAGGGAAAAAACTTCAAAATACAGAGAAAAACTGCACTCAAACCATTGTAAATCCATGTTTCCAGGTTTTAATTTCCAATTATTTTTTGAGATATTCTCTCAAGGACTCTTACTTTTATTAAAATTACACTCAACACAAGACAGAAGATCAAAATGTCCCCACCACACAGTCTGAACCACAAATATCAGAGTGAGCTACTTTCAGACCAGGTTTTCAAATGAGTTTTATCTGCAATTGAAAAAGTTCCACGCAGGGCCACTCCTTAGACTGCAACAACTGCATTAAACATCTCATTTAGCTCATTTTAGCTCCTCAGGTTTCACATCTTCCCCAACAAAACAAAAATGAAAGCAGCCTTCAAGCAGCTGAGCTGCAGAGAAAAAAAACAGGAGGAAACCCCTAATGTTGCTAAAACCAAGCCAGCAAACCCTGGGTGAGATTCACACCTTCCCTCTGTGGGAACAGGAAAATACTCAAGCAAGGATTTTTTTTCCCCTCGTTTCAGCAAAGACTCTTAGGTAGAACAAATTCTCAATCCCCCAGAAATGGACTTTTGTGCTCATTTTTTTCTCCTTACCCCATTTGCTGGAAGTGCTCTATTTTTTTTAATATATTTTTCTCCTCATATTTATTGTGTTTTTCACCCCAGATGAGTAGCAGTGGCTCTAGAGTGGTATTTCAATCACATAAGTTAAGAAATACAGCACAGGACAGCTGAACTCAGAAACAAAACATTGCAAGGTGGCAGCTCCCACCTGGAATTACAGAGAAGTTGGAGCCTGGAGCGATGCACAAGTCCACATCTTTTCCACAAAATTGGTGGGGCAAAAAACAGGCAACAGCTGCCAAGTCATCCTTCTTGGCAAGTTATTTCTTGAAGATATAAGAAGAAATACTGCCGCTAATGTTTATCAGCGCTAATAAATTCCTTAATCAAATCCTCGTGGATTGCAGTGAAACCAGAGATGCATTTGGATCAGGGAACCACGTTCTGAAACAAGTGCTCCGACAAGTCACGGTGCACTTGGCAACCCCCGGAGTCGAGCGAGCAGCAAAACTTGTGGATTCATCCAATTCTCCCAGCAGACTCCTGCGCTGCTTTTGGTAAAGTTCATCCTCTTCACAGCTGAGGAAAACTCTTCAGATTCCGTGTTATCCGCTGCAGGCGCCTCAAATGTGACCTCTGCTCTGCATTGTCCTATCTACCTGCCGGTGAAGTGCCTCCGGATAAGATTATCAGCAGCTGTCCCAGCAGGCGCCTGTCCCTGCGGGGGATTTGTGCCAGGTCTGGCTGGAGGTGGAACCCAGAGCGAACCCCGCTGCTCAGCCCGGAGAACGCGGGGCTCCAATCCCAAGGAAGGCGCCCAGGCCGCCACGGCCCCTGGCAGCAGGGCTGCATCCTTATTTTAGGACGAAAAGAAGCAAAAGAAACAGTGGCTCTGCTTTTAAACGTCTCTCCAAATCGCTTTGTTGAGCTGGAGTGGTTCAGCCATCGTCACCACCAGCAGCAACAAATTCCACATGATGGTGCCCCGCTTAGGAAGCAGTTGGTGAATTAAGGAGCAGAGACCGGCTCTTCTGCACTCAAAGAAACTCCCAGAAGCGTTACTCACCCACATAGCATCCCTCTTCCAAAAAAACTATTTCTTTCAAAAAATCATTACAAATTGCTCAGTATTGTTTTAATCGAGCACAACATTTCTACATTTCTGACGATCCACTGCGGTCCTTTTTTTTTTTTTTTTGCCTAATGGGACCACATTCCTTACCAATTAAATCATTTACTAATTCCTCCCCGGGGAGGCTGTCCTGTGCACCCAACAAGCACCAACCAACCTAACAATTTATAGGACAAGTGCCTTAAAAGTTTAAATGGCAACATTTAGGAGAATTTTTATTCTGGTCTATGTATTTACGTGAAGTATGAAAAGACAGTAGAGTTACGGAAGTCTACTAAAGTAAATATTTTCAGTTAACTTGTTTTAAGTTCATCTCTCAAAACCAACCATGTAGATGCTGAACACAATAAAAGAATTCTTGGCGGTCTATCAAAAACGTTCATAGTCTGAGCTGGTTTTAAAGCTCAGGTTTTCCAAAGATGGATCTATCTGGATTAAACACTCCTTTTCCATCAATGCTCAGCCATGATACAGCATCTCCAGGATCCTCTGCCTTTTTAAAGGTCATGCTTTGCAAGAAATAGAAGACAGTCCAAAGAATTTGGAGTAAAAAAACAGCATAGAGACTGTCAGATTATCTGTGCATGATGGATAAAAGCCAAGACCTGCAATGGGCATCCAAAGAGCAACTCGAAGATTCAAAGTCATCTGGGGGATGCCAGAAGTGATTCAAGGTGAAGAGACCAGCAAATAAGACTCGAAAATTATATTGAAACACACATATTTTGGCCTTTTTTACATTTAAAGGGGGTAACCACAGCATTTGTTTATTTTAAAGTACGTTTTTCTTTTGCTACTTCGTGCAGCATCCAAGTGGGACGGACCCTTGTCCTGCTCCTCACTGCTCCTAACAGGGATTTGCAGTGACTCCTGCCAGTCACAGCAATGGAAACCAAAATGATTTTTCCAAGGGAAGCTGAGCAGACATTTGGAACCACCAAAACTACCAGAGTTGAGTCCAGTCCAGCCCTCCCCTCAAAGGGGATCACCTACACATAGAGCCAGCCTATCCCGTCGGGGTAACACCACCAGGGATTTCATAAACTTCCTCCATGACCGAGGAGAGATCTTTAAAATACACCACAACCCAACAGAGAGATGACAGGAGACCACAGCAGAGCTATGCCAGCATCTTGTTTTAAATCAGGGATGTAGCTGCAAAAAAAAAGCAACATATCCCTGTAGGTGAGCGAGATGAGAGCTTGGATGAGACACAGCTGGCTGAGCTCCCCACATGGTGATTTCACATCAACAGAGAAAGGATCCAACTAAGGAATCCCAATATTCCTTGGGAGGATACAGAGATGGATGTCAAAGGGTCCAAACAAACTTCAGGTTTGTGTCTGGGTGCCGAGTGCAGAGACAGCACAGGTATCTATAGCCAAGCCTGGGCACACTGTGGATCTGCCCAGGATAATTGCTGTTTCATCAGCTCCTGCAGCTCCCGTCTCCTTTGTTTTCCATGATGGCATCAACATGACCTGGCCTCACTGCTGTGCCACCCCGAGCATCCTCAGTGCACCACAACCCTTCCACTCCTCAGCCCCGTCCCCTTCGGCACAAACTTTGCCTGGCTGAAGACAATCTCTGTCTCTTCATGAGGCTCTCAGCAAAACTCTCAAAAAGAGCTGACAAAAAACACCAACAGAGCCCAGAACTATGACCCAATGGCTGTGTATAACCATGGTTTGGCAAGGTGTGAACAGCCAAAGGTGTATGAGAACCCTACACAGAGACATCTCATCCCTCTCCCAAGGGATGCCCACCTGTGCCTAATGAGAAGCTGCAATGCAAGACAGCAGAAAGTAATCAGAAGAGTAACAATAATTCTCAAATCACAGATATTTATTTATTTCATTTTGTCCAGAAAACGTCTGAGGAGTTTCCACCAAAACCCTGTGGAGCTGCTTGCCAGCTTCATGCTGATTATCAGCAACTGGACCTGGATTATCCCTGTTCTCTGCCCAGAATTAACTTCAGCCAGGCCAGATCCTCTTTCACCTGGAGCCTGTGACTCGAGCAGCCTAATGAACTCCTGGAAAGTTCCCTTCCCACAAAGCAGCAGTTTAACAGGCTGCAAGTGGAAGGCTGCACTCTGCAAGCAGTGGATCACAGATAATCTCATTCTACTTGGACACTTCCCACCTAACACAGCTCAAACCACTTCATTTTCCTTCTCCTGCAGCCCTCAAACCACAGGCGGAAGACAACCAACATTAGACACCCAAAGCCATGAAGAATCTGATCTGACTTTGAAGGTGACCCTGCTGGGAGCAAGATTTTGGACCAAGTGACCTCTTGAGTTCCCTTCTGACCCAGTGAGCCTACATTCTTCCATCAGAAGTAGCATTAAGATCATGGGGGTTTTGTCAGAAATAAAAAGCCATTGCGGCAAAATGGAAATCTCACTTCACCTGTAAGATTTTTCCACGGGTACCTGTGAAAAAAGGGATCCACAGATTCCTCCCCACAGAAAGAATAATGCTACAAGGTCTAACAAAACTGCAATTCTCAACAGTATTTTAAAAACAGACACAAAAATTAGTTCAACTCTAAAAATCCACATCCAATAACCTGCCCTCCTGAATTTTCACATTTTCTGAGGTCAGGTGGTTTGCTGAGTTCCATTTTTAAAAGTTTAATTCCAAGACACAGAGGTTAAGACAATCACAGGAGCAGGACGTACATGTCACCATGGTGTTCGACCTGTCAAACACGGCATGAGATTTAATATAAAGAGTCAAACAAAGAAAACAAAGACTATTCCATTTCCCTTTTTTCCTGTTTTTATCCATTATCTGGCAAGAGTTTCACATGTTTGGTTTCTATAGTCTCAACTCTGAACACCTGTGCCTTCACACATGTATCCAAAACCTATGGAAAAATTTGGCCTGTGTAAAAGAAAAATAAAATTCCACAAAAACAATCTTAATTCCAATGATCCATAGATATCCCATCAGCAGTATTTTGTCCTTAAAATTCCATAAGAAACCCAAGCTTTGTGATAATCCCAGCCATCTAACCTGAAAACCCAGCAGAGAATTTTTGCAGCATGAAGCCCGAAGAATTACCAAGCTTCTCCCCAGAGCAGGCAAGCACACAGACACATCCCAAATCTCCAGTGCTACTGCTTTTGTCTAAAGGAATGCTGGAGAAAGTCTCCAATTTGCAAACTTGAGCCGTGATCCTTTAAATATTTATGCTCATGTTTACTTTGTCGAGAGAGGAGAAACCCCGTTCACTCGAGAGGAAGTGAAGCGAACGTCGGCACGCAGGACAAAGCCTGAGAAATTCAGATGTTCTTTTAAACCTCACCACAAGAAACCCAGCATGTTCCAAAGCTGAAACCTGCACCCAGCCCAGCTCAGGGAGCCAGAGTCCAGGCCGAGGCTGTGAGCTTCATCAGCCACACAACAAAAGTGCCTTCAAACCGAAGCTTTGCGTGCAAGCGGGAAGGCAAATTCCCTTTTATTTACAAACCGAGGGGATGCAGGAATTTCTGAAATCAAGTTTGACCGGCTAAGATGATTCCAGTGGTTCAACGACCTTGTTTGCTCCCTCATAAATGTATTTTTAAAGGAATTGAGTTCAAAAGTTGCATGGTTTAGAGCAGGAACTAGAACCGGGCAGAAAACGGCCACACTACACTCACCAAAACCAACCACCCTAAATGACTTCAGAAACTCTCTGGTCACACTTGAATGACAGAATCCCAGACTGGTTTGGGCTGGAAGGGACCTTAAAACCTGATCTTGTTCCACCCTCTGCCATGGGCAGGGAAACCCTTCCCTATCCCAGGGTGCTCCAAGCCCTGTTCAACCTGGCCTGGAACACTTCCAGGGATCCAGGGGCAGCCACAGCTCCCTGTGCCAGAGATCCCTGTGCCCTCTCACCACCCTCACAGCCAAGAACTCCTTCCCAATAAATATCCCATCTAACCACTCTGGCAGTGGGATGCCATTCCTCCTGGTCCTGGCACTACAGCTCCTGCTGAAGAATCCCTCTCCAGCTTCCATCTACACCCCCTCAGACACTGCAGTTCGCTCCTGGTTTCCCCAGACTTGAGGTATTTAAGCTCCAGGATCCAGGGCACGTGTGATCCCAAGCCTGTGAAGGCAAACCCCGGCCTTCCTTGCCAGTTTGGAGGTGCCACGATGCAAAACCAGTGGAGGGACCAGCGCTGTCCCTGTGCTCCCAGTACTCCCCCTGTTGACTCGTGGGCATGTGAAGGAGCAATCTGTTCATCCACCCTGAGCAGAATGCTGTTCTCCCAGAAATCAAGCAGGGGATCAGGATTTCAAGTCCAGCCATACCTTGACACGAGCTACATTAAGGCTGCACAGGTAACTTGGGTTTCACGTCTCCCAAGTGCCCGACCTCAGGTGCTTCACATTCTCGGGGGTTTTCCTCCAAACCTGATCAACGCTCATGAAATGCACCATAAACATCCCAAATAATACAATAATACAAATAATTCAGGCATAAAGCATTCAGACCTGACTAGCAAAGGATCCCAAAGGTTTGATTGTCTCAGTGGTTTAGTACTTTCACAGTGTTTGTGAAAGATGCTGTAACAGCAGTAATGTCAGGGATTTGATACCTTGAATCTTAAAATGCAGCTTCCCCACCCAAAATAAGAAGGTAAAAAAAAAGGTTAAAATGTGGAGTTTATAAATCACAACAGGAGCAGTGGATGCACGGAACAAATAACTTCACAAAACAGAGCTACATTTTAAATATGTGATGAATTCCAATAAAGCTTTTTCCAAGTGCTGCTTATGGACACCAGGCTTTTCAACACAGAGGAAAAAATCTCTAAAGCCACCCTGATTTATGCTCTGATGACAATAAACACATAAATGAATAAAAAATTATATAAATAAATATGAAGTTGCATCATCATCGATAGCCCAGGAAACAAAAGCTTATTAGTTGTGTGCTGAGGCTGCTGAATTACCTTCCCTGCCATCAGCAGCCTGACTGACGGCTTCCAAAATGGTCTTGGGGATCAGAAATTACAGCCAGGAGGGAGGGCAAAGGCTGGGAGAGCCTTAGTGAGGGGGAAAGGCACGGGAAACCCTTTTATTTTAATTCAATAAAATGTAAAAACGAGAAAAGCCATTGAAATGGGTGAGTTTACTCAAGGACGTGGGGGAAATTGTGTGACTGTGTGGTGAGGGGCTGAAAAGATGATGCTCTTCAGGGATAACGCAGGCTCTGACCTAGCCAGAGTTTATGGATAAGGTCAGATTTGTAAGGTCGGGCTTAAGGATTCACAGCCCATCACCGCAGCATCCATGCACCTTTCCACGGGAACACAACGCTCCCCTGTCATTTCCTAGCCGTCCCATGGGAAAAGAGTCAGGAAAGCACTGGAGCCGGCCAGAAACCCAATTCTCCACCTAGCACTCTATCTACAGGGCGATTTATTACAGCGCTTGGTTATCGACTGAGCGAGACACCGCGCCGGTTTTCCTCCCGTAGCAGCAAATCTCCTTCCTCTGCCGCTACGTGATTATTTTTTTGATCCGCCGATGGGCAGGGACCGCGCTGCAGCGAGGGATGGGAAAGCCATGATTTCTGCTGAGCTCACGCTCCCCACTTTATCAACCTCGGCTTGATTTGGGGATAGGAAGACGTAAATGGAGGAGGAGGAAGCCGACAGAGAAGCAGAAGGGCGGCAAAACGCCCGGCTCCGAACTCACGGCAGGTCCTAGCGCAGGTCACGTCGGAGGGGGGTTATTTTTTTGGCAAAAAGCAAAGGCCGTTTTGGCCACGTTTAGGAAAATTCCAGAAAGAAATATCGACTGTTTTAACCTTCGGAGGAGCGGTGCTCTCACAGGGGACCGGCGTGCCAGGGTGGGAACTGCCGTGAAGTCCAACACTGCGCTAAGCAAACCCAGGTAAACCTCATTCCGACGGGTGGGAATGGCTGATGATACTCGGGAACGGCTCTGCGTGGCGTATCGGGCTGCCGGAGCCACGGGGCGTCCGCGGGCGAGCGCGACCTGCTCCCGCCGCCCACAGCCCCGGCCTCAGGGCTACTGCCACACTCAGGGCTACAGCCCACTGCTGACCCTGGGGACGCCTCTGAGGTAAATCTCCTCCCCCCAGGCTGGTTTTTCCACGGTCTGGGTGTCTAACCCGCACACCCGCGATGGGGGTGAGCGGCACCGGGCGGTGAAACCGCGGGCATGAGGGGGGGAGCGGGGCTGCCCCGCACCGCGCGCCCACCGGGGGCGGCTCAGGCGGGGAGGATCCCACACCACCGGGGGCACTCCGCGACACCGGGCAGCCCCCAGGACGCCGGGGAGAAACAAAGGCTCCCGACGGCCCCGCGATGCTCCGGCGGGGTTCGCCTCACGCCTCACCTCACGCGCGCACCGGAGGCCCCCGCCCCGCTCCGCTCCGCTCCCCGCAGCCGCCGCCGCTCACCTGGGTGTCGGGGCGCGGCGCATCCCTCGCCCGCAGCCGCAGCCGCCGCTGAGGAGGGTCCCGAGGGTCGTTGGCTGAAAGAGGTCGGTTCTGAAAAGAGCTCCCGGGGGTCTGTGCTGAGGAGGGTCGGTGCTGAGGAGCGTCCCAAGGGTCGTTGCCGAGGAGGGTCCCGGGGCTCGGCGCTGAGAGGGACCGGTGCGAAGGGAGGTCCGGGGGTCCCGGGGATCGGTGCTGAGAGGAGTCCCGGGAAGGGGAGGTGCGGACGGGCGCTCCCGCCGCCGCCTCCTCCGCCGCCGCCCGGGCGCTGCCCGACTGCCCGCGCGCGCGCGCCGCCCTCCCGCGCCCGCCCGGC
>VXBU01013530.1:477165-496045 GCA_013400315.1 Bombycilla garrulus
GGGACACGGTGCCGGTAAGGTCCTGGCGCTGGGCGCCGTCCCCGGGGGTCGCGCCGGCCGCAGCCGTCGGGGGTCGGTGCTGGTCGGCCTCGGGCCCGGAAACTTCAGCCCGCATTCTCAGGGGAAAAAAGAGTAAAATGGCTAAAGGTGTGTTACGGTGCTGTGAGCGGTCCGGGGCGCACCTGGGCCGGGTGCATACACTGTCTCCTGGCCCCGTAATTCCGTTTATTCTCGTGGAAGCAGCGATGGGGTGAGCGAGGTGTTGCCGGGGCTGCTGGCGTGCTCTGGTCCCGGCCCCGCTCAGCCTCGGGGTCAGCGCATCGCTCCTCCCCCGTGGGGCGTGCGACACCCCGATCGCTTCCCTTGACCGAATTCCCCCTCCTGACCGAGTTCCTGTCACCTCCAGCTCTTTCAGGCAAGTTCTGTTCCCTGCCCGCGCCTCCTGCTGCTCCCTGGACCAAACCCTTTCTGCGGGAGGTGAGAGGTGAGTGCGGCGCTTCGGGTTAAGGATCTGAGCTGGGATCCCATCGGTACCGATCCCACCGGGCCTCCGGGACATTCCCGCTGCCATCGCTCGTCCTCGGGCTGAGGGTTTTTTTCATGTTAAACCCCAGGTTTTGGTGAACCCCATCCTGGGGAGCAAAAACTATTGCGTGTTGTTCCTGTGGCTCTTGGTTTCATGCCCTGGGAGATGCTGTGACACCAAGAGAGGTTCTCAGTTTGGTTGCAGAGTCTCTGGTTTGGGGAATTTGTCCAGAACAGAGAAGTTTGGGCACAGTGAGTATGGAGCTTGGAGTATTTTCCTCTGATTTCAGCACTCATGGCCTGTTGAACCTTCAGAAATGGGATGTTCTTGGATCATACAGGAATTATATAACCTACAGCTGCAGAGAGATTATTTATATTTAACAAAAAAAGGAGACAACTATGCTTCCTTTCTGGTTGAGTTGTTTAATTTTCCTTGAGTTTCTCTTCTGGCTCTCTCAGGAAACACAAAAGTCCAGAGATTCAGATGTCACCCAGCCCAGCTCCTGCTGGTAAACAGAAATTAATGTTCCTGGTCTGATCTTGCTCCATTAACAACTATCCAGACATAAACCCCAGATTTCCAGAAAAGCGAATAGAAAGTTAAACCATAGTGTCTTTTCCTCTTGTTCTTTAAAAGACAAAACCTTCTCCGTCCTTCCTCCTGCTCCCTGGTAAAGTCTGGATTTTTTTGTCTTCCAGGTGACTGTTTTCCTATTTACCTTTATGTCCTTTAAATTAGGAACAGGACTCTAGTGACGTGTCACCTTAAACTATTCACTCTGGAGGTTCTTAGCACCTCTAATTTATTAAAATAGACTTTAGGAATCTGATTCATCCTTAGTTCACACCCCCTTTGCTCTGCCCACTGCCTTTTTATGTTCAGTTGCTGAGGAGTCTCATTCCTTGGCTCTCAAGTGCCTTCAGCAATTACCTGCAGAGGGTTGTTGTCTTTAATGGTGTGAAAATGACAGGTTTGGGGTGGTTTTTGGTCAAGTGTTGAAAAACACAGGCTTTGTTTTGCATCCAGCACTAAGGAAAGGAGCCCCATCCATTCACAGATTGAACTCACACTAATGTCAGCAGCTAATTTGTTAAATTATTATCACTTTAGTGAAGGAAATTTAACCTCTTGCCCTGTTGATGCAACACAGCACCGTTTTCAGATCTGTAAATGGAATGATGGTGTTTGTATTGAAATGCTCCTTTCTCTCAGCATTGGAAATGGGGCAGCTGAAATCCCTCGGAGGATTCCAGGGAGTTTGCACAAATTCCAACTACTAATATGCAAATAAAACTAACCAGCAAGACACTTGTTGGCAACCTCCAGAAAATGTTCCAGGCCTGTGCCAGTATTTATTCCTATTTTTATAGAAACTGAACAGAGTGTGCCTGAGCCTTCAGGAAGAGAGTCCTGGCTGTGGCTGAGCAGAGCTGCTCCAATCCACGTCGGGATTTCAGCACTCCTCAGAGGCTGGGATCCATATCCTGGCTCCTCTGCAGATCCATCTTTAGCTCTCATGGGAGGTTCTCCCAGACAAAGCCACCTCACCAGTGGTTTTTCACAGCCCCACCACTTTGTTTTGGTCCTCGCTGCTTACCTGACCTGGCTCTGAGGGAGCCTCCCAAGGGTTTTCCTTGGAGCTGCATGTGGTGAGTCATCCCACAGAACGCACAGGCAGTTTCACGAATACCAGATGGCAATAAAATTAAAAGTAGTAGCTAGTGGCAATTAAGCACTTGCATTTTCCTTCCTGAGTGGAGGAACCTGCCAAATATCATGACAGAAAAAAAATAAAAGGCAACTATGTTTCTGCAGAGTGGAAAATTAACAGAGCACGGGACACACGCTTCCCTCACCCTTAATCCCATTTGGACTGGAGTGGAAAGCTATTGGCTGGATTTCTACATGTCCAAGAGAAGATGAAGCAGAAAGAACACAATGTAAAGCAAAATCTGGGGCATTTCATGGGCACATACAGGAAGTATTTCAGCACTGCCCATATTAAACCCCCAAACTAAATGTTTGGAGGATGTCCAGATCTTTAAACCAGGCTATATTCGGGCAGGCTGAGGAGTTACTTGGATTGCATTTGAATTTCTTGTTTTTATGCTACGAGGGTTTGCACCATGAGCTTGGAAAGAGGGGGAGCTCATGAAGGTCGGAAGCGTGTCCAAATACCATTGTGTTTGGCTCAGCATAAACAAGGGCTGTTCCCTTCCTCTGGTGACTCCTGCTGCCCGGCATCTCCGGGATCCACCAGCCACACAGAAATCCTCACTCACCTCAGCCCTTCCTTCCAACACATGGAGCATGGCTCATCCATTCTGTTCCTTGCCTGTCACGGGCCAGGGGAACCTGCCAAGATTTTTGAGAGATAAATCCCCTAATTTATGCATCCCAGGCCAGGAAGGGTTATTCCTCATGATTCATGTCATACACAATAAGAAGTGTGAATCTACTTCTTCCTAACAGAACACCCCATTTGCCTCATTCCTCTTTAGCAGGATGGAAAATTGGTGACTTATTTATAGTGAATCATATTAAACTGATCTTATCATTCTGAGCTTTCACACAAGGCTTTCAGAAATCTGAAAATGTTTTCGTGCTGCCTTTGGGACAGAGGAGGGAAGGATGAGGCCAAAACCAGCTCCATGTCCCCCCTGTCCCAAGTTGTGGCATTCCCAGCCCTGTCCTGGCCAGGAAAGGAGCTAGAGGCTGAGGATGCATCACAGCAGTGAGGAAGGGCTGTGGGGTGTCAGAGCCAAAGGAAAACCAGGGTAGATATAGGGGCTCTAAATCAAATTTCCCTATGGAAAAATCTCCTAAATCCTACTCTGGCTGTGTAGAGAGTTGTCATCAAGATTCCCACGGTCGGGAACTGGTTTGTTTGTGATCTCAAAGTCTTGCTTTGTTACTCCTTACTCACGGCGACCCAGCAGGTTCTCCTGGAACAGGTCATGCCTCTGGCACAGAGCTGGAGCACTCTGTGCTCGCAGAAAGGGACCACACGTCCGTCAGACACCCCAAAAAGGTTTTTATTTTGGGGAGTACCAGTGATGCAAAGAACTCCAGTGCTTGTCACTGCACAGGTAAAACACTGAGACACCCAAACACCACCTGACTTCTGGATCACTCCTGGTTTCTGTGCAGGAACTGCTCTGAAACTCCTTTGTTGTGAGGTTCAGCTCCTCGGGCTGGAAGGTTGATCTCACTGGAGCCACACGTGGTTAC
Source organism: Bombycilla garrulus (assembly GCA_013400315.1). NCBI lineage: Eukaryota > Metazoa > Chordata > Aves > Passeriformes > Bombycillidae > Bombycilla > Bombycilla garrulus. The sequence continues at coordinate 480,926 of VXBU01013530.1, forward strand.
TGCTCAGCCCAGCACTGTGTGTTCTCCATCTGCTCATGGTCCTGCAAATACCCATCTGGGAATCCTGGGCTCTCACTTACTGCCGCTGAGGAGGAACCTGAGGTGTTTGTATCACGATCCAGTTCCCAAGCCGTGTTCCCTTTCTGTGTTGCAGCCGTGGCAGCTCCCTGGAGCAGAGCAGGATGGATCCCGTGGTTCTCAGCTACATGGACAGCCTGCTGAGGCAGTCGGACGTGGCCCTGCTGGAGCCCCCCAACTGGCTCAACGACCACATCATCGGCTTCGCCTTCGAGTACTTCGCCAACCAGCAGTTCCAGGAGTTCAGCCACCGTGTTTGCTTCATCAGCCCCGAGGTGGCTCAGTTCATCAAGTGTGCCCTCAGCCAGGATGAAATAGCCATATTCCTGCAGCCGCTGGACCTGCTCCGCAAGGAGCTGCTGTTCCTGCCCATCAACGACAACTCCAGCCAGGCCGCTGGGGGCACCCACTGGAGCTTACTGGTTTATTTCAGGGACAAGAAGTGCTTCGCCCATTACGATTCCCACAGTAAATGCAACTCCGTGCACGCCAAGCAAGTGGCGGGGAAACTGGAGGCCTTTCTGGGCAAAAGAGGGGGCAAAGGCACCTTTGTGGAGGAGAAGGCGCCGGCGCAGCAGAACAGCTACGACTGTGGGATGTACGTGATCTGCAACGCCGAGGCTCTGTGCCACGGGTACTTCCAGGGCCGGATGGAGCCCCTGCTGCAGCTCCTCACCCCCTCCTACATCACGCAGAAGAGGTCGGAGTGGAAAGCTCTCATCACGAAACTGGCACGGAAGTGATGGGGATGCACCTCCAGCCCCACAAAAACTGCCTTCCCACTCCAAGAGGCAGCACCCCCAGTGCCTGAGGGAGATGTCCATGCGCAGGATTGTCCCAAAGAGAAAGAATGTAACCCCTCTAGCATGGCTACACCCCCCCGAACACCCCGTTCCCTCCAGGAAAAGCCTTATTCTCCTCTCGAAATCACTGGCCTTTCAACTTCTAATGACAAGAGTCACTTTGCTTTCAAAGAAACTCTCTCCATGGTAAATTTTTACAGTAATCTCTGCGGCAAAACAGGTTGCTAAAGAGACTTCTCCACCTGTGCCCAGCAGGCAACACACCCTCATTAGGTGGCTTTAGCTGGCTCCAGTAATTGTCCTTCCAAGCCAGGTTTTAGCAAATGCTCTTGAAACCCAAGCCCCCGAGTGCTTTATCGTGGACAGTTCTAGTTTGTGCCTCCTGCTAAAGGTATTGGAGCAATGTGGGATTTAGCAGCCAGGATTTTGTACCCCTGAAAACCTGACATTGAGGTGTCACTGCAAAAAGATGAGACTGCAAAGGAAATGCTACAATTAATTTTAAGAGCAGGGCAAAATCAAAGTCAGTTTTCATCAGCCAGGTGCTCCTCAGCCACACAGCGAATGCGTTTTTTGGTCCCCCACCCCTGCTTGTTCTTACTGCAAATTAAAACCTGACTGAACTGCTGGAAGATTAATAGGAAGCTGAGAAAGCCAATCCTAGGAAAAGAAACTTAATTGAGATGAAAAGCAACACTCACTCTTTGAAGTTTGGGGTTTTTCATTAGGATTTTAGGTCGTCTCTGTGCGGGGACGATTCATCAGTGCTCCCCAACCCTTGTCAGCGGTCGCTGCTCTAACAGAAAACCAGTTCTGTTACTTGAAAGGGAAAAAAAACACACCAGGGAGAACAAAAGGACAGAGTTTGAGGTATAAAAGCCAAAGATAACTGCGGGCTCCTTGAAGTCCTCAATGCACTTCAGAAAACTGAAACACTTCTCTTCCCGTGCTGGATGATAGCTGGGATCCCGTAGTGGATCCTCTCCTTAAGGACAGGATTAGCAGTGCAGAAAATAAAAATTAAACTGAGGTGTCATTGCAGGATAAGGAATAATCTCTCACCTGGTGAGAAGCAAAGAGCAGGTTGCTCAGGTAGTGTCTAGCAGAGCAACCACACCCCTACCTGAGAAGGGAAATCCGGGTTAAATACAACCCTTGAGGAAGGATTGTTTTTAACCTGGAGCTCTTCACCACCAGTGTGTGCAGCAGCACAGCACCGAGGGGAGGGAGGGTTTCACCTTCCCCTGCTCCAAGGGAAAGTCAAGAAATCAGCCCAGGCTGCCCCAAAACACCCACATGGCAGCGCTGGGGCCTGACAAGAGTTGGGGCCGTTCCCCTCCCTCCTAACACTGCCTGGACAGGAGAGCAGCCTCCAGCACCAGCCCTCCCTGGAGAACCCACTCAGCTGGAGCCTCTCACTGAAGGGGATTCCCTTTGGACTCTGAGGGGCTTTGCCAGAGCAACATCACTGCCACTCCCAAATCCAAATAAAACTCAGAGCAAACCGTGCACTTCCCGGCGTCACCCAGTCCTTGGTGTCCCTGCTAACGCTGTGGGGCAGTGTCACAGCACGGTGGGGTGGCTCTGACTCATCCGTCTGACAGTGCTGATTTAATCTCCCAATCCTATTTTTAGAAGTTGGCTTGGGCTGGGGAGGGAGGAGGACAGAAGATGGTGTGTGTGAGATGGGGAACAGCGAAGGGATTTGAGGGCAGGGGCTCATCCAGCACCACCCTGTGCTCCTCAGCCCTGCTTCCAGGCCAGCAAGGTGAGCATCCAGGGACGTTCCCTGCACCCGAGGCTTTGACGTGGCACTTCTTTACACAAAGAAAAGCAAATTGGCTCAAGCAGGGCGTCACTGCTGCGGAGAGCCAACATGCAGCAAACCAGGTGGGCAGACACAGTAGCTGGGAAACAAAACCAGAGCCAGCCTTGCAACCCCATCCCAGCAGCAGGGACCCCCCAAAGCACTCTGGGGGTTCACCCCAGTGCTCCTCCAAACCTCTGACATGTCACTGCACCCACAGCTCGTCCCACTGGCTTTAACCAAGAGTCCTGACAGGAGACTGCATTCCTGGCTGGGGCTCAGCACAGGGACCCCAAGCACCTGCTGTTGGAGCACCCAACAAACACCAGGCTGGGCACATCAGACCAAACCCCTCCAGTCCTCAACCTCAAAACCTCTTTTTGGGGCCAAGAGCCCCACTTTGAGGTCGGACCCACTAAACACCAACTTGTATGTTGGAAAGACAACCCTAAACCCATTTCCACCGGGTAAACGAGCTGGGTGAGTCCCTGCAGGGACAGGACGGCGCCTTTCATCCTCCAGGTCACCCACGGAATCAAAGGCTCCGACAGCCCCATAACACCTTTGAAGAAACCAGACCATCCCCCCAGGCACCCCCGGGTGCTAAATCCCGCCCAAAACAGGTGGCACCACTTAACCAGTGCCACCGTGCGTTTCGAGCTGGGCCATTTTCATGCGTTTTGCTGCGTGGGCCAGGCAGGGGAAATGAGTGGGACTGGGTTGTGGATATGCAGGGAGGAGGAGGAGGAGGAGAAAGAGGAAGGCTCACCCTGCCCACCCCAGCAGGGTGGGGCTGCAACTCGGCTCCCTCCCCCGGCACCGCTGTCCCCAGGGTGGCCCTGCCACCAGCGCGTCACATCCCGCGGTCTCTGCTGCCATCTAGTGCAAGAATCGCCTTGGTCCCTCCGCGGGAGCATCCCTGTCCCCTTGTCCCCGTGAGAGGATGGGCTGTCCCCCAAGTCACCCACGTCCTGAAGGGATACTGGGACAGCACAGATTTTGGGGTGCCCGGTTTTGGGGCTCACAGCCTAGCACTGCTGTGGAGGACGCTGCTGAGAGACAGTGATGTGCTAGAAAATCCTGGGTTTATTTTCATGTCATTTAAAAGCCGTTCCAAGCCCGGAGCGAGCAGCGAGCTCTTCCCCAGGGCGCTGGGATTTGGCCCCATCAGCACTTGTAGTTCCCAAAAAAACAGGAAAGAAAACCTAAAGGAATCCCACAGGTATCACCTGCTGCCCCAGTGTGCTCCCTGGGGGGCTGTGGGACAAATCCTGCGAGACAAATCCTGCAGCACTCAGCTCCACGTGGTGACAAGGTTAGCACAAAGCAGGGCACAGACGCTGCACTCCAGAACATTCCCCAGTGCAACCATGGGCTCCTTCCCAACCTCCTCAAGGGGCGAGCAGGACTAACAAAGGCCACCAGTGCAGGTGTGGACCCCAGCGAGGACACCTGGTCTGGGGGACCTTAAAGTGCTTTGCAAGGGACACACAGACACACACACACACACCTCTCTGATCCCGCTGTTCCAGGAGAGAAGGGCTGGGGGCCCTGGCTTGTACCCCCACCCTTGTGCGTGGGATAGATGACACCCCTCAGGGGGAATGGGCCCTTTCTGCCCATCCCCACAGGTCCCGGTGTGCAGGGCCATTCCTCCAGGCACACTGCCAGGGATACTGAGACAGGGACAAACAGGCGGGTTCTCCCAGAGCAGCAGTGGCAACTCATCCACATTTCTGGGGGTTCCTGGTGAGCCCAAGGTCATCCTTTAACAACAAAAAATCAAGCCTGGAATAAAAACCAGCATCCATTTTAGCAGCAAGTCCTAAGGGAAGGTCCAAGTGCTCGGCAACCCCGAGCCATTGTCCGGTGCTACAGCACAGCAGTGTCCCAGGGAGAAAACAGGTTTCCAGTGGGATGGGGAGTTGGCACTGGTGGCCAGAACCTGGCTGGAAAGTCCCACCAGGAGCGAGTGCCCGAAGGAAGAGAGGAATGACTTGGTCCCATTTTACCGGCCGAGGGAAAGCCGGAGCACGTGTAACAGCCACGCTTGGGAGGGATCCGCGGGCAGGGTGCCACCACCTCAGTGTCCATCCTCAGCCAGCGCCCAGGGAACGGTCACCTGCAAGCAGGGAGTGGGGTAAGATGGGATGAGTGGCTGCAGAGACCCCGGATGCCATCCCGTGCCCTCTGATGTCCTCAGCCCAAGGAGATTCCCCTCCTGTCTATCCCATGCTGATGCCCATGGCCTCAGCCCCCAGGCACAGCCCAGCTCCAGTGAGATATCCTGGTGCTTCCTACAGCTGGAGAACCAGCCCCAGACCAATGAGGAAACCTCTTCCCAAGCCCCAGAATCTCTGGGACAGCAGAGCTTTCCAGTCACTCAAACCAGCAGTTGATGGTATCCCGTCTGGTGGAGATAGCACTATGGGTTCTGTTACCGGCCAGCCCAACAGGATAGGGGACAAAGCATTCCTCAGACACAGCACAGAGCACAGCCATTCCTATTTGCACCCACATTCCCTCAATCCTCCACTCATGGCACGACCTGTGTGTCCCAAAATGTCCTCAAGGGTCCCTCACCTCCTGTGCCCGCGGGAGAGGTAATCCCGGTTCAGAGAGCAGAGCTGCTGCTCTAGACGGAAGATGCGGAACGCCAGGTACGAGGAGGACACGACCAGGAGACAGATGCTGGGAGCAGAGGAACAAGCCAAACACCCACTTGAGACTGAGACTGACATTGCCAGTGTCCCCCCAGCTTCCCTGTGCCCTCAGCACACTTACAGCACGATGAAGATCTTCAGGAGCTGGTAGTCAGAGGGTCTCAGCTCTGCCACACAGCTCTGCTCCACCTCCAGCTCTTCCTCGGTATTTATTGCACTTTCTGAAAGCAAACCCAGAGTCAGGAGCTCAGCCACGCTTGGCTGATGCTCCTGCTCCTCCAGCACCAGGAAACATCAAACATTCTTCCCTCATGGACTCAGACCTTGCAGCCAGGAGACCCCAGCCTATCCCCACTGCCGACTCCCAGCCTAATCTGCGAGGCAGCACTCCCCTGCACGAGAGCAGAGGATGGATGAACACACTTTTATGGAGGATATCACCCGGTACCATGTGGAGCAGGGCACAAACCCACGTCCCTCACCCGAAACCAGTGGCTCCTCAGAGGTGAAAGAGCTCTCCTTGGCGCTCAGGCTGCTGACAGAGGTCCGGTGGATGCACTGGTAGTCGGCATCTGGCAGTGACAGTGACAGTGAGGTAGGTGACACCTTCCTCCACTTGCCCTCGGGGACGATCACCTCCTGTGGGAACAGTCCTGGTGAGCCATGAATGAAACCAGCAGTGCCATGGATATGGTGGGGCCAGATTCAAACTCAAACCTTACAGCATCTCCATGGAGCCACCAGCACATTCAAAACAACATCCTGAGGGAGAGCTGGTCTTCCGTGATGGCTCCATGGGAATGTAGGTTCCTACTGCCATAGAAGGACCTGCCCACACACCCCACACCTGCCCCAAATACCAGCTGCTGCCTCCTCCACCCCTTGAAGCTCAGGGCAGTCACCTGCAATTCTGCAGCATGCCCCAAATAGGGCAAAAAAGTGCCCCAAAAAGACAACAAATCAATCAGGGTGGCAGCTGGCACAGAGAGGGGCTCCCCCAACGGAGAGTTCCCAGGGCTGGAGCTGCCAAAGGGCTGCATCCCACAGAAGCACCAGAAGATGCTGCCAGATCAGCCTGGGTCACTCCTGATTCAGCCCTTGAAATGAATCTTTAACCCCCTGGGATGTCACCAGACCACGGGTGACATCCCACCTGTCACCCCCTGCCCTCAGCCCGAGGCTCAGGACCAGCAGGCATGGAGGACACCTTTCTCCAAAGGTGCAGGATGTGGTCCCCCATGCTCCCTGGGTCATGCCATGGTTCAGCAGGTGCTTCCCTGCAGATTTTTGGATAACTCAACCACATTCCCAGCCTGTTATCCCATTCCCAGCTGTGAACAGCATCAGCAGTCAGGGAGCAGAGTGGCAGCATTTTCCACATCACTCTGAAGTTTTTCTGTCTATAAACAGAGTCACTGGCTGTGCTCAGCCAGGTCCTCCTGACCCATCTGCTCCTGGCAACCTGGGGATGAGGGTCCCAGAGGACGAGCTGTGATGGCAACAGGCACGTCCTTGCACAACCTGACAGGAGAACCAGCTCTCTCTGAGCAGCCACCAGACAGTGTCAAACCCACCAAGGGGACCAGGGGACCCTCTCCACCCACAGCATGAGCTCAGGGCTCTCTGCTCTCCCAGAGCTGCTTTCACCCTCACCAGTGATACGGAGTCCGGCTCCTCCGACAGCTCCTTCAGACTCAAGCTCTTCTTACTGGAAACCTGGATAGGGAGGAAAGGATCAGGCATCACAGTGCCACCTCTCCCTGCTGCAGCCTCAGCCACAAAATGGAATTTGGGCTTTTCTGCTGAGACTGTGAAGAGCAGCTGCTAGAACTTATAATCACGGGGATTTGGGGCATGAGGAAAGGGCATTACATCACTGCTTCCCATCACCAAAAACCTGGTGGGGCCATGGTTGAGCTTCCACGGACAGGATAAAACATCAGGGGGAAAAATAAAGAAGAGTACATCTGGGCAGAGCCCAGCACATTTCAAAGAATAAATCCCCCAGTTTGGCAACAGGGCTGAATCACCCAAATCGCTGGCACAGCTGGCACACCCTCCTGGGCAGGGCAGGGCTCCTGCACGGCTTCCCACGTGCTTCAAAGTCAGGGAGAAGAGATCTCCACAGTCATCCTCTCCAGCTCAAGGGCTGATGGATGTCTTCCCCCACTTAATTTAAATTCTTTTTTAACTTTGTAGCATTTTTTCCTCCCCTTAAAACTTTAGATCTGGGCAAAAAGCATCGATGTGCAGAGTGGCAGAACTAGTATTACCACGAGATTATAAATAATTCATACCCACGCCCTGAGAGAGAGCAGAAACTCAGGGCTCTGCCTCATCCATGACCCAGAAAAGCCCACGGGGACAGGACATGCCCAAGGCATGGCTCCTACCCCTCTTCCCACCCCTTGCTGTGGAGTGAGGATGCTGGGAATTGGAAAGGGCTTTGGGAGCACTCCAAAGCCTTGGAGGCAGTGATGAAGAGCTGTGCTCAGCCCAAAGGGCAGGTGCAGAGCCTCAGGGACACGGTGGCACGTGGGGGTACCTGCAGGTGGGTGCAGACTCTCCTCAGGACGTCATAGACACTGTCACGAGAGATGAGGGACACGAAGATGTACTGCAAGAGAAAGAGACGAGCTGCTGGAGAGATTCCTCCCATCCCAAGTCCAGTTCTCCACGGGCAGGGACAGGCAGAGACGTCGTGCCCTTGAATCTCCCCGTTTTCAGGAGCCACGTCTCCCCCACAGGCATTTCCCTGCGGAGCTTCCCTGCTGTTATTTTTGCAGCCTGCTAAAACCTGGACCAGATTTTTTTGGGGCCAGTTTTGCTCAGTTGCTGCTGTTCCTACAGCTTTCCCGTGCTCAATCCAGAGGGACACGGCAGCAAATGGGGCCAGGACCTACGGAAAACATCCCCAGGATGGAAGGGACCCAGGGCCACACTCACCGTGCCTGACACAGAGCCCCTGGGCGATGTGCAGGGCAGCCACACATGGCTTCAAATGCCCAAATCCTGCCTTATGCCACTCCCTGCTAAAACCCACTTCCCAAACTCCGCAGGAATAACTGCCTCCCAAAATCCTGCAGGAACAACCCCCTCCCTGGCAGGGACAGGCAACACACAGTGCAGGCACCAGCACCCGGGCAGGCGAGGACTTGGACGCACTGCATCAGCTCACAACACCCAACGGGATTTGAAAGCTGGAAACGCAGCCCCTATCCAAGTTTTCCACCAGCTCTGGCTGAATGCCAGCCCAAACCCTTTCCCTGCTTGTGTTTAAGGAGTTTAAAGGTTTTACGTGAGCCTGGCAGGGATTTGTCAGGCTCGGCCGAGTTTCACTTGGGCTTTGCTTCGTCCAGGAACAAAGTGAAATTCAGGAACAAAAGCAAAGCTGTGGTGTTTGCCCTGGCTGGCAGCCAGCACAGAGAGCAGCGCTCACTTCCTAACCAGGGATGGGAATCGCTTCATTCGCTGCTCTCCAACCACATCCAGTTTGGACCTGGGCACCTGCTGGGTGCTGGTGTTACCTTTCTGCTGGCAGTGGTGGTGATGGCCAGGCCATTGGGCAGCAGCCGAGCTGTCTTGTGCTTCTTTATCAGCTGTACAGACACCACAGGGATCACAACCTGAGGGGCAGGAACACGGGGATGGACACAGCACCAGCATCATCCAGCCAGCCTCCCTAAGACCCACCAGGAGAGCCCCCCGTGCAAGCCCAGGGAGGGTGAAAAATACTGCAGGATGTTATTTTTGGCAGGGTAACTTTGCTGAAACCTCGAGCTTCCTTCAGGTATTTGTTTAAAGCATCACATATAAATAATTCAGTCCTGCAGCCCAGTTTTAAAGGAAGTTGTCTCTCCCCCAGATCCCCGTCAGCCACAAGACTAATGGGGAAACATCAGATTGTAAATCAAGAAAAGCCAAGAGAGATTCAAATCTCGCCCCCCCCCCCAAAACCTTTGATCTTCCTTCAAGCGCCATTGCGGCTGGAAGGAGGTTTTGCATCGGAATTTTAAACCAAACCAATATTTGGTTTCCCCAGGCTGATGCCACAGGTCACAAGAGGAGGAGGCAGGTCTGTGCTCCCCTTCCCATTGGAGGCTTCTGCTGGGGATTTTGGTGGCATTTGGGTGCGGGAGGGGAGAAGCTGTGGTTACAAGCCCTGAGGGTGAGCTGGTGCCCGCATTACCTTGATGTCCTTCCCAAAAAGGTTTGCATAGAAGCAGAGCCAATTGGGGGAGATGTAAAGCCTTCCCTGGATGAGGATGTCTCTCTGGAGCGCACAGGAGCAAACTGCAAGGCAGAGAGAGGCCATGGCAATCCCTGTGCCGGATCACGCCGCATCGGTGCCCATCCCTCACCCTGCCACCCACCTTTCAGCACGCTCTCCTCCGTCGGGATGTCCTTGAACAGCTTGTGGTACTGCGAGTTGTACTTGCTAGCAGCCTGAAAGTAAAGCAGAGCAAAGTTATCTGGTGACCTTGCCGATAAGGAGACCCAAAAATCCCTCTCCTGCAGGAAAACCTCCCTCTGCCCGCACCCGGGACCGGCGCAGGGGGGTCCCACCGGGCTGGGGACGGGAGCCCCGACGGATTAGAGGAAGGCTGGATGATCCAGCACCCGGCGGAGGCTGTGCCATCCTCCCAGATGAACATTTCCCTTGGTATCTACGGAGGCTGCCGAGCCTCGGCGAGGAGCCGCTTTTCTGCCGGGCTCATCTGCAGGCAGTTGATTTTGCCCAGCGGTTTCTCTCCTCCTCCTCCTCCTCCTGCTGCTCTTCCCTTATCCGGGACACAGTGACAACACTTGCTTTGCGCCCATCGCGCCGCGCCATCCAGCTATTTATATTCCCGGCGCCGCTTCAAAGCCTGCCGCCAGCCGCGGCGGGAGGCTCGGCAGGTCGGCTCTGACACGCTCCTGTGGTCAAGGAAAAGCTCTGAAGCACTTGAGTGCCTCCCATAAATCCGCTCGACTGGTCCCGTAAGGCAGCTTCGTGCCCCGTGCCCTCGGGAGGCTCCCCAGGGGCACGGCTGTCCCGCGGCGGTGACAGCTGCCCCCCAGTTCCAAGGGAGGAGCTGCTGTGTGGCAGCCACGCAGGCAGAGCCCTCCTGCACACAGGTACAAGGTCACCTTAGCTCCGTGCACCTTGTCACCAGATGAGCTGGGCCCTAAGAGGATCAAGGCTCAGCAGCACCTGGAGTTGGCTCAGACACCTCCCAGAGGGACGCTGGGAGGGTGGGGGTGCCAGTGGGAGCGTTGCAGAACACAGAGGGCACCACCACCAAGAAACACCCCGTGGGCCCAGCACAAATCCAGTGCTGGCCCTGTCTGCCTCAGAGGAAATGAAAAAATGTTTTTCTCCTCGATTTTCTTCATGCAAAAGGCAAAATGCCGCTTCCTGTCACTCCTTCCTCTTCCAGAGCACCTCTTATCTGTAGATGGACCAAAACCATCTAGTTTGGGCATGATTTGAACAACCAAAAAGGTTCAAGCGGACAGAAATTTAATTGCTCTCAGTCAACATTTCCACTTTCTCCTTCGCTTTAGATGGAAAATCCTGGAAGCATTTGCAAGGCCGAGCATGGGCTACACAAAACCATCACCAGATCTCCTGAAATTAAACCCAGGAGGCTCTGCCCCACATCAGAAGCTGCCTCTGGCTCCTTCAGCCCACACCTGAGACCCCAGGTGGGCTCCTCCTGGGGCAACAGGCTGCAATACACCAGCCTGGTCATTCCCAAAGCCAAAGGCTTACCACTTCCCGGTGGCACTTCTTGATGTCCTCATCCTTGAGGGCTTCGTTCAGGCGGAGGCTGGAAGGAAAAACGATAATCACCAGGTAAGCAAAGAGCCACAGGTCTCTCACCCGCCCCCTAAAACACATGTGCTGCAATATGAGACGTGGAACGATGCAAAGGACTGAAGAGAGATCCCAGGAAGCCACATTTTTTTGGGTGTCTCCATGATTTATGGTGGCACTGAGCATTGCTGAGGCTCAGTACTGGCTGTTGAGGGCTGATCTCTGATGAGAGCCAGTGAAGGCACCAGGACGAAGGTACTTCACACACCCCAGCTCCGGGGGAAGGAGCCCAAAGCTGACCTGGCAGCAGCTTGGCACAGGTTGGGAGCTGGAAATGTACGGCTTTGGCTGGGGCAAGGATTCCTAAGGGAAAGCAGAGGCAGGAATTTGGGAATGTGCCTGAGCAGGAGGGTGGACTCAGCTTTGGCCGTGCACAGGGACATCCATCCATGTCCATCCCACAGGCAGATGAAAGGACAAACCATGGAGAGAGCAATATCCTACCAAAACCTCAGCAGTGGGAATAACCATCCCCAAATCCATTTCACTTCCCTGCTTTTATACCACGATATTTCAGGGAGAAAACAAAGTTGCCTCCCCCCCATGCCCTGCCCCAGCTGGCAGGCAGTATTCAGGGCTCAAAGGCAGCAGGAATGCAGGACAGAAAAGAGAGCACACTCAACTGCAGACAGACCCTGGGATGCTGCTCCTCACCTGCCGTCGAGGGAATCCAAACTCTTCTGCTTGTGGGACACCTCCAGCTTCTCACGACCGTGCCTGGGCTCGGGGCTCTTCAGGGGAGCTGCCTTCTCATGCATCGGCGTGGCACTGCAAGGAGACACCTGTCAGTCCCCTAGGGAAAGGGGAAAAGGGGTCTGGAGCTGTAAATCTGTTAAATCTGTTCCCCTCAGTCCCAGCCTGCACTGAGACGTCAGAATCTGCCGCTCAAGGACAGCAAGAATATTTCTGCTATTTCTCAAGTCACGTGGAGAGAGAAAAAAAAAAAAAAAAAAGTCATTTTTATGCCAGGGACTCCCCAGCGCTCACAACAGAGCAGCCAAATTGCTGCAGCTCCCTGGCATAACACCCTCCAAAGCAGAAAGTCGAAAGTCTCCTCCTTAAGGGCTGCAGGTTAGGATGGGAAAAACCACAGGTCTACGAAACTCCTTGGGGGAATGGATTTCAGCAAGGGTCTGCTCCTCTCGGTCGGCAAAACACCATCTTCCCAGGGCAGAGCCATCACCAGGCACTTTACAGCCGGTTATTTACAATCGGGAATGTTATCGCAGGTGCTTATCAGCCGCGGCAGGCAAAGTAAACACGGGCCCAGCGCCGCAGGCAGGTTATCACCCGGCAGGCCACAAAGGTGACACTTCCACCCTCGGCAAACCAGCGCCGGATATCGCTGCGGCACTGGGAGCTAAGCAGAGCACGGTCCCAGGAGACCGAGGCACGGCAGAGGCAGCAAAAAACCATGGAGAGGAAATCATCCCAGGGAAAGCAGTCAGCTGAGGAGGCGGGGGGCGATGCCGGAGCAGGTGGGGAGCCGGCAGGACAGGATGAGCGGCAGCAGGCGGGACAAGCGCAGAGCTGGAGCGCATCCCGGGGCCCGCGGGGATGGTGTGGGCAGGGCGGCACAGCCCGGGCCCGGGAGCCAACCAAACCTCCTGCGCTCCCAGAGCGGCTCCTTCGCCAGCTGTACTTCCCTAGAGCATCCTGCTCCTGCTCCAAGGGGCTCGGCTGAAGGAAAACCCGTGGAAATGATCGCCCCTGACTTGGGAAGAGCCAGGAGAGGGGTGCTGGACCCCAGCAGCTGGATTTCAGCCCAAATGGGCTGAGAGCTGAAGCCACGTGAGCTCCCACATCCCCACAGCCTCAGAGCCCTGACCAAAAACACTGTCTGGGTGCAATGGAGCCCGGCTGACGCCCAGCTAGAGGCACAGGGAGTGCTCTCACAACAGGTAACACACGCATGGGGGCACAGGAGAACCAAACAGAAGTCACCGGTGCTGTGTGGCTGGAAAGAGGCTGGGAAATAATTCCTGAAACCCTACAGCTACCGTTGGCAAAGACCTGTCTGCACAGCCCTGGAGTCTGACACGCCAAAGTTGTGGGTTTTTAGGAGCTCAGGTCAAAGGATGTGTTAGAAAGCAAAAGGAGACCTTACTGATAAGAATCACCAAAAATAACATGCCCTGGCATGGCACCAAAAGGTGTTTTCCCTGCCTGACTCCTCAGGCATCCTCTGTCAGGGGATGCCATGCTGCCCTGAAGCAGAAACTCCTATCATGGAGGCACCAAAGCCTTCATCTGCCCTTCTCCCATGCTGGAAAAGGGGCTCTGACCCGGTCTGGAGCCTCCTTGTCCAGAGCTCAGCACTCTCTGCTTCCCTCACGTCATCCCTTAAAACCCCAAGCGCCTGGGGATTTAATCCGGGTGAGCGGATTTATCCCTAACCAGCGCTGACACCGAGGTGCACCACACAGGGATCGGGGAGAGGCAAAGGCATCAGAACCCCTCCGAGGTCACCCAACACACAGAAATCCCCTAAAATGAGAAAAAACAGACTGGAAAGCACTCGGAAAGTGCTGCATCCTTGTTTTCTCTCCCTCCCGTGGCCACCACCAGGGACAACTGCCGGGTAAGATTATCCTGGACACAGGGGATGCTCCAGGGAGAGTCTGTGGGCTGTGAGGAGCATCCTCAACTGCAGCAGGGACATGGCTGGAGCTGCTTTGTCTCCTCTGCGAGATCTTGCTCCATCCTGGTTCCTAGATGCATCAGGGATACACATCCAGTGTTTGGGAGCACAGGATAAGGCTGGGCTCCAGGCACAGGGAGGTTTCCCTTCCAAGAGGCGCTTCCAGTGCCAGCACACTGAAGAAAACACTTTCTAGTAGCTCATACTGTCAACCCTCCTCAAAGAATTTGTTCAGCAGTAAGCTGCTCCTGAGGTAAACTCATCATCCCAAGTGTCCCAAAATACAAGTGGAACAAAAGCACTCGGAGTTCAGAGCTCCTGAGAGGAGGCAGAGAGGGTGGGTGTAGAAGTTCCCAGCAAAGAGAAAACAATCCAGCGACCTGGTGCCCCTCTGCCCATTCCTGACACCCCCTGCGGCCCACACCGGCTCCCCAAACCCCAAGGTTTAGCCAGGCGAAACCCAATGCTCCTCCCTCCCACGGGATCGGCGTCTCCCTTCCCTTACGCAGCGCTGGGATCCAGCCTGGAAGAGGTCCGGCGAGAGCCCCTCCGTCGGCGAGCGATTTTCTCTGGCTCCCTTCCCCGCTGCCGGAGAAGCGCGCGGCGGAGGCCGGAGGAGCCGGGCAGGGATCCCGCCTCCCAATAAACCCCAGGAGGCTCAGAGGCGGAGGGAGGCACCGGCGGGCGGGCGGCCGCGGCCCGAGCGAGCCCGGGCGGGATTCGGCGAGCTGCCCTTGGTCCCGGCGTCCAAGGTCATTTCAGTCCCGCGTGTCGGAGCTGGAGCGGAGCCACCCCGGGATGCTGGAGGGGAACGGCCGGAGCGGAGCGGCGCTGGCAGGAGAGAATGAGGCGCGACGTCAAGGCCGGAGGGAGCCCCACGTGTCCCTCCCTCCCGCGATGTGCCCGGTGTTCCCCGCCCCGGGAAGCGGCGGGTCACGGCCGGGACAGAGCCGAGCCCCCGGTGGGTCTGTGGGGGCGGGATGTCGGCAGAGGCGGGGGCGCTGTGCGTGTCTCACCGGGAGCCGCTCCCGCGCCCCGCGGCACGGAGGGAGCACGGAAGGAGTGACCCCGGCCCGCGGGGCTGAGCGGGGCACGGCGGGACTGTGAGGGGCACGGCGGGACTGTGAGTCTCGGCCGCCGCCGGGGCAGCCCCGGCGCAGAGCCCATCGCCGCCCACGCTCAGAGCCCCTCAGGCGAAGCCGGCGGGTCCCCGGCGGGCAGCGGCGGGACTCCTCCCCGCTCCGTCTCTTCAGGGAAGGGGCGAGGGG
>VXBU01013530.1:496709-516536 GCA_013400315.1 Bombycilla garrulus
TAGCGCTTCTCCAGCAAATCTCCCCCTACCCCTGCAGCCCCCTCACCAACCCCCAAGGAGCAGCTCAGCCCTGCAGGTGCTTCAGCTTCTCTTTATTGATGGACAGTTGTGCTCTCCACCCCAGGGCCCATCAGAGTGCTGGGTGAGGGGGGGTCTCTGGGGTGGTGGGGGGACACGACTAACACAGGAGACAACGCTGCGAGGGGAGCACGGGAAGCTCGGTGGATGGAGCCAACACCCTTCCCCTGCCCCCATCCCTGAAACAGCCAGCTGCTGAGAAAGGCTGGATCTGCCTTGGATTGGGTCTGGGGAGGCATGTGGCCATACAGGAGGGGGGGAGTAGCAGCTTGCCTCGAGCAAGGAGGGGTCCAGCAGAACCGTTGACCACACATTGCCTCTCCCCTTCCCCAACACCCCACACCAGGGCCAGGGAAAGGGACATTTCACACCCCAAGGACAGTCACTAGGAAAGAGAAGTCCCAGCAGCACGCAGGAACCTCCTGTGCTGACTCCAACACACATCAAGGCAGGACTTTTACCTACAGGGAGAGGTTTTTTAAAAAACTAAACACTTCAAGTATATTTTTTTTTAGTGATTTAAGGTCTCTTGCCCCTGCTGCTGCTGCTGCACTGGGTGGTGTTTAGCAACCTACATCCACTCTAGGGACAAGGAGAACAGCGCAAGCGATGGCTGGTCTACTGCAAGGGGAGACAGGGCAGTGGGGTGGTGGGAGGGGAAGGGCAGGGGAAGGAAGGAAGGAAGACCCAGTGGGCGCTCAGGGAACGGGCACCACACGCATGGTGTTGGTGTAGCCTGAGCCAGGGCGCCAGCCCGTCAGCACGATCACCAGGTCGCCGCTCTTGAAGAAGCCTCGAGCTTTGCCTAGGAGAGAAGAGGGAGGTGTCAGAGCCCTGTCTCCTTGCCACGGGGCAATAGTGCTCATCACCCCCTCCCCAAGGCACCGAGGCTGCCAGTGCCACGGCAGTCGCGGCTCCAGGAAGGTATCAAAACCCCACCTGCCATCTGACACCCTTCATCTCTGCTCTGGGGTTCTCTGCAACAGAGCTCAAAGTTCCAGAGCATAGGATTTGGAAGGGGTGCGGGACAGAGCCAACCCCACTCCACACTTCCCTTGTCCCCCAGGAGTGGGGAGTGTCACAGTTTCACCACTCACCACTAAAGACCACACGGGGTCTTCTGACAACTCCTTGAAGGCAGCTGTGCAACCCACCACTCTATTTCCCAAGCGGACGTGGCTCTGCTCACGCAACCACCACCCGTTTCCTGTCCAGATCCCGTTACCACACAGACACCAGTTCCTCTCTTCCCATCACCAACTCCACTCCAAAGAACAATCTAGGCGCTCAGGGCCACCACGTGCCACCAGCACAAGGTCCCAGGGAGGGGAAGCTGTGTCACTCACCGACATTCATGCCCAGGGTGACACGCAGGTCCACGTCCTCAGCCCAGGCGTCCTGGGCGGGGTCTTTGCAGAGCACGGGGAAGATGCCGCGGTACAGGTGGGCCTGGCGCGCCGTCTGCTCGTTGCGGGTGATGGCGATGATGGGGGCCCGCGGGCGGTACCGCGACACCAGGTGTGCTGACCTGCGGGGACAACGGCCACGGTGGGGCTCCACACAGCCAGCACGGCCTCCAGGGAGGACACCTGGCAATGGCCTGTGCCAGCACGGCAGCCCCAAGGTCTGTCTGTCAGCTGTGAGGGATCCCCAAAACCCCGGGGGGGATGTGAGCAGCCTCCACGAGAGCCACCCACCAACCAGCTTGATGCTGGACTCCCAGATAGGCAACTGGGCAGACCATCACTGGCTGTCCCCCCACTGGTGGTGACAATCTCCTCACCTCCCAGTTCAGCAAGTGCCATCAGGGTGTTTTGGTTCCCCAAACAAGCCTTTACTTGTCTCTGTTGCTATGTTAGGGTGGCGAGGTGCCATTTATTCTGGCCTCTGCAAGCAGGCCTTGGCATCTCAACAGGGGTCCCTGAAAGTTCCCTGTTTTGAGGAGCTCCCGTTTTTCAGGGTGGAAAGAGCTAGTGCCAGCAGCACTGCCCAAAGCATGCCAAGGAGGAAGCCATCTGCCCCCCAGCCATCTGCTGAAGCCAGCAAACAGGCCGCTTCCTCCACACAGAGCTCTGCTCCTGCACACCATGGGAAGCAAATGCAACAGAGGCCAAAATTTATACTGGGAAGTCAGGAACAAAGTCCTTAAAATGCTTTAAAATGCATTAGAATAGCAGCAGCACAGCCTGGGTGGGGACTAGACTACAGCTTTCCTTTCTCTGAGCACTGCTGACAGAGAGCATCTGCAAACAGACAGACTCAAACTGCAAGGCTGTGACACCTGCAGCTCCATCTTCCCAACGGACATGCTGGTGTCTCCACTTGCTTTTGCAGCCAAGTTTAATGGAGCCAAGCTCAGCAACACTCAGATGCAAAGTTTGCTGCTTAAAGCAGGGGCCAGCAGACTGCTCCAAGCACCCAACCACACGTGCCAGCTCTCAGACAATCCTTCTCACACTGTCCAAGCCGAGCCACCTTCAGGAGACTCAGGTACTCACAAGAGTTAACCAAATCCACAGCTAAAAATATTCAAATATCAGAGTTCAAATCTCTAAAAAGGTCAAGTGTAAGGCTGGAACATTTGACTAAGAAACATTAGAAGGACAAGAGTAATCCACAACTCGGTACTTATAGTTCCCTCCTCATCTCTGCAGGAAGTAATTTTCTGCTCAAAATCATTTTAAGCTGTACATTTTGATGAAGGTTTCACCGATGGTCCACATCTTCAGGTAGGTGGTACCCAGCATACACAAGCACATCTCTGCTGCTGCACTACTGTTTTGGTGTGAATCCAGGGTGAGAAATCCTGATTTCCTTCCAGAAAGCAGTCTGAGACTTATGGTCGGACGTGCTTTAGGAGCAGGCAGTCTAGTTCCTCTAGATGGAAGAGCTGATCCATGAGGCTCCAGCTCCCATTCCACAACTGGAAGAACAAGTCTCTGCTTGGCAGATTTCACCGTTGCTGGACAGAAATCCTAAACTACATTGTTCCAGCACATTTCACCTGCAGCCACTGAGCTCAACTGCTGCCAGGTGCCTGTCTGTGCAGAGAGATTACCTGCAGGCAGGCACAAGGAATCCTGGAAGAGGACATATCCAACACTTTCCATTTCCCTGCCTACCAATCCCAGGCTGCGCAGTCCCTCTTCACCCCTTGGGCTCAGGCAAGCAGGGCTGATGACCGCCAAGTCCAGCAAGGGACAGATAATTTCGATGGCTGCTACAAAGGGCCAAAGTCTTGATTAAAAAAAAAAATTAAATAGATTCTGCATCCACTGAACTTCTGCCTCACTGTTACACTGATGGTTTCTTGCCAAGAAGTTTGAATTGAAGCTGCAACATTTATTTTCCCTTGGCTCTTCCAGCTGGCGCCACTGCCACTTGCAGCAGCAGCGCAGGGAGGCTGGGCTCGGAGCTGGTGCCACGCTGGCAGAGGCGGGCCGAGGACTCGGAGCGTAGGGACGCGTGTCCATCTCCTGAGGAACCAGCACTGCGGGCACTGCCAGAACCCGACTCCACCGGTCTCTCAGAGCCATGTTTTTGGGATTCTCCTTCCCCCACCCTGTCACACAGCAGGCTTGACCTGGGAGCACCTGTCCCCTCCTACCTTCCAGACTTGGTGAGGACAATAATGGCCCCGCTGCAGCACTTGAAGGACGCTTCCACAGCGCCAACTGCAGCGGCCTCGGTGGGGTCGCAGTTGAGGGGGCTCAGACGACGCAGCTCCTCAAACAACTGCCTGTGAAAGATGGCGGCTTCGGCCTCCCGGGCAATCTACAAGAGCAACACGCGTTCGGAGACGACACTCACGGCAGGCGCTCGGGCACGGGGCAGGGCGAGGTGCTCCAGCACAGGGTGCCACATCCACGCTGCCGGCCTCGGGCACTGCCAGCAATCAGCGAGCCCAGACTCGGCTCACCCCAGCAGCACGGCCCTGCAGAGGAACCACTCGATTCCCAAGGGCTCTCTCTGGAACGGCAGCACCTCGCCCTGTCAAGCCCACACTCAGGTGACACTCATGCCAACTGCCAGGCACTCTCGCTCTGCTCCTGCCTGCTGGGGTCCCTCCCTGGCACGGGGTCAGCTCACATGGCAGCGGTTACGCAAGGTTGGCACGGGCAGCGAGCAGCTGGCCGAACACCGCGGTGTTAGAGCGCAGCGTGTTTTGCCACGGGAAGGGCTGCTGGCCCAAGCCCCCTGTCTGAGCCCTACCTGCCGGACTCGGTCAGGACTAGCAGGGCTGCAGCTAAGCACTTAAAAGAGGCCTCCACCGCGCCCGCCGCCATGGCATCGGCAGGGTCCCTGCTGTTAACATTGAGGCGTAAAATTTCTTCGAACAGCTGACGATGAAACATTGCCGCCTCAGCCTCGCGGGCGATCTGCAGGCCCGAGTGGGAGGGAAGGAGGAGAACAGAGGAAAGAAAAGAAGGAAAGATATACCAGAGGAACATGAGATCACATGAACTTGCTTAATTGTCACAGTAATGCATGCAAGAAGGTATTAAGATGAAGCTGTGAAGCTTTTTGGCTCTCAGGTTTTGACTTTGCTGAATGCAACCCAGACTAAGATTCACCATACCAGTCACTGGGCGGGCATTCCAAACATGGTGGTTTTGTTGTATTTGGGAGTTCCAGCAGAGCAGGCAAACATAAACTGCTTTTCAAGGACCAGTAGAAGCCAGCTCAGAGCCAGACCGTGCTTTGTCATGGCTGCTTATTTCTTCCTTGAGAGACTCTTATGCCACCTACCTGCCTGCCCATGGTCCTGCTTGCAATTCTTTCAGGGAATCTCTGGCTTCCTTTCCTAGGCTCCCGATACCACAGAGTGCTGCTGGAACAGTTTTCATGGAGCCAGCATGCAAGCAACACACACTGAACGTCACCCCTGAAGGTGGGAAACTGTTCTCCCAGCCTTGTTACATTTAGTTTAACTTCAGGGTCATTGAAGATTTGGCTTATTTTGAGAACAAATAAAAATTAATTTGAGAGCCATTAAAGATTTACTTAAACTTGAGAGTCAATAAAGCTTCACATCCAAGTGGGATACCACTTCTTTTTGGTAATAGTGAAATAAACAGGAACAAGTCTTCCTTATAGGGTTGTCACTGTGGATGTTGGGGTGTTTGTACAGTGCCAGATATGGACAGGTGGGAGGGACAGAGGCACAGCTAAAGGCTTTGTGTTCTGGCTGAGCATTGGCAACAGGCTCAGCAACCTGTTCATCCCAGAATCCTGGGAATCATCACATTTAATAATCTCAGAAGGTCTGACAACCCGATAAAGAAGGCTTGCAGAGACTAGAAAAGCATGCAAAGGTTCATGATCTTCTCAAGGACAACGTCACCCAATTACTCCACAGAGTGAGCAGCCACTACACAGAACATGGCAAGTTCCTGTTAAATTAGATTCATGTGCCATTATTGTGAAAGCCCTGGAGTTAGAAAAATCAGAATTTTGCTACTCTAATGTTAATGAATTATTTTATGTGATGCTGGGAATTATCCCTTCCACAGTTATCAGTTTAAGCCAAAGTAGTTAAGTACCTTAGGTCTAAAAATAACAGGACACAGGCAGCAGGCCGGAACAGCAGGCCAGTGCCAAGTTGTCCTAAAGCATTTTGTTACTCTGGATTTAGATAAAAGGGGAGTATTTGCATCACAACACTTACTCCAAACGCAGGAGCTGGAAGGCTGGCAGTTTATTTTCAGCTCCTGGTACAAAGGCAGCAGCTCCATGTAACACAGAGAGCGAACCTGATTTTAGAGGGGAAGTGTGCACTCCCCACGTGCAATGGAAAGTGGGAATAGAGGTGTCTGCTCTGACAGCGGCTGCAGAGGGGCACAGCAATCCTTAACTTCACCCCACAGCTGGATCTGCTCAGACAGGAACAGCTACAGAGGGTTTCCAGTTGGTGCACAGGTGGAGATACCGGGGAGGTGGGAGAAAGGAAAATGGAGAGGCTGTTTAAACCTTGGTCCCATCAGGCAGCATAGCATGGCCAGGCTGGGCTCTGAAGTGTGGATCCTGCAGTGGAATGGGAATGGGAAGGATGCCCACTCACGCCTACAGCAATCAGCCTGCCCAGAATTTGGAAATTTGCTACTGCCCACTTCAGATGGTAACATGCACCTGCTCCAGCCATGCTGCAGATCCCCAGACCATGGTTACTCAGGACTGGGCTTGACTAGTGAATTAGCTCAGAGGAAAGATCTTCACTGTACTGGAAATGTGCTCCTACAATAAGAGTTGGCACCTTGCTGCCTGGAACATCTTACATTTAGTCAATCTACATTTCAATTTCTGCACAGCGTTAAAACCTTCAGTGCTTCTCCAGGGGCCCTGGTGGAATGAACACCATGCCCAGGTCTGTAGGAAGAGGAAAGCACATGCAACAGATCCTCAAATCAGGCTACAAGTACTACACAACCTGCCCAGACCAAAGAATTAATGCCAGGATGGAAATCCAAGCATAAGGTTTGCTGCAGCAAGTTCCCAAGTCTTGGTAGGCAGTCTATCCTCGTGATTTAGGGGTTGGAAAAGGAGGGAGAAGCTTTAAGGTGCACCGTTAGCGTTCGGCCTGTAAAGGAGCACCACTGCCCAGTGATCATAAGTTGTATTTTGCATTTCCCTTGTGCAAAAAACACCACTCCATATTGAGGTAAAACATGTTTAGGTAACAACACTGCAAACCAGCACTGGCTGAGTTGAATAACCTATAGAACCTGAATTACAAATAAAACGGGTGAGAGTTAGAACTTGTGAGTTACCACTGTTGTGACTACAGCACTGGTAACTGGGGAGCAGCAATGCTCAAAGGTACTTGACATCAGGCTTTTATCAGCTGAAACACGAACTTGAAGCAGAGCAGAGGTTTCTGGCAGTTCAGGCATGTAAAAATATGGTGCTGTCAGTACTCATGCAACAAACCCCCCAACCCCCAGCACACAGCAGGTGCTGAATGCAACAGTGCTGTAAATCACCCTCAGGAGCCTCCCCACCCCCTCCCGTGCAGGACTCAGCCAAAACCTTTCATTATCTATAGATAAACTGCTTAAAGCAGCTCCTTGACCCTGCAAAAGTTTAAGGCATTTAATATGCCACTGCACTAGGACACTGGATTAGATTTCTATCGAGGTAAGGGCAAAAAGAAACGGGAAGTTTTATATCTCAGCATTGCAGAGCAGCTCTCAGCTCTGCTTGGCAAGTTTGGAGCACACCAAGTGAGATGCCAGGCCCTCAGGACCACATTTGCTCAAAAAAAAATCACCCACAGCAGAATGTGAGTAAAGAAATGGCTGTTTTAGGCAGCTGGGTCCGTTTAGAACTTAGAGTGGCCAGCTGAGGCGGCCAGGAGCAAGGTGTGTGCCTGTCCCCAGCTGCAGGGCAGTACTCACAGCGTGCTGCATGCGCACAGCCTCCAGGGGATAGTCCCCCTTGGCCGTTTCCCCGGACAGCATGATGCAGTCTGCTCCATCCAGGACGGCGTTGGCAACGTCGCTGCCCTCGGCACGTGTGGGGCGAGGCTTCTTGATCATGCTTTCCAGCATCTGGGAGAGAACAAACCCACAGGCATCAACACACTGCCAGAGCAGGCAGCTGCAATTCAGTACTCCTTATGGCTTGGGCACAAAGTGGAACGCAATCTGAGGACTCCAGTTCTCTGTGGGTATGGAACAGAGAGAGGGTCTGGTCCCTAAACCAGCTTTGATTTAAAGCCTCCACCAGTAAAGAAAACAACCCATTCCATTTATACACATTCCACATTTACTCCTTTTTCCAGTGATGTTTAAGTCACACAACATCCCAGACAAAATACTCCAACCTTCCACTTTAACTTCTCAGCACGAGGTTTGGTCCAAGGAACTCACAGCTCCTAAGAGCAGAGTGTGCTACATTAGATGTATTTATGGAAAGCTCAAATCCAGTCATACAGTCTAAAATTTGGGAATTTTATTATCGAGAAATCATAAAGAGCAGGGTCTGCACCAATGAAGTCACCATCTCCCAACACAAGATTTCAAATGCTTTAGACACTATGTACAGGGTAGTAAACTCAGAACAGTTAACTCCACCAGCTTTCTAAGCATCCCCACTTAAAAGAGTGGAAAACAGGACAGCTTTCCATGAGGTCAGTACTTCCTAAACCCTTTCCACACCCCAAGACTGGTCAGCTCTCCTGTATTCCTCAGACACTCAGCTCCCCCTAGCTGGAGAGCTCACCAGTTGTTTGAACCCCACTGCTTCACCTATGGGACATTGCCTGAGGCTGTGCTTCAGCTGCATTTCTGTAGCAACACAGGAGAAAGGAGAATATGCCACTGTAAATCCAGAACTTTGTTTAATGACTGCTGTCTAAAGACAGTCTGCACTTCCACAGCCTGCATGCAGGAAACCAGTCCTCCCAGTGCTCGAGGCCTATGCACGTGATCCCTACCACTCCCAGAAAAAGGAGATGGATCCTTTACTCTGTTCCTTCTGAAGCTGCAGTGTGGGTACATTTTCTAAGATAGCTGGGAGCCCCCACAAACCTTCCCTGTCAGGTAGAGATGTGCTGCCACAAGATGCAAAGGAAAAGCATGTGCCATTTTTCCCATGAATTTGCAAGGTCAGCCCCAAAGGCTCATTACCACATGATGTTTTGAGGTGTATAACCCTTGGCAAGAGGTTCCATAGTCTAACTGGAAAAGATTCCAAACAAAGAAATGCCTAAATATGAGCTTTTCAGCTATGAGCAAAGCCTCTGTGCATCTCACTCTTCAACCAATGCCATGAACCCATGGCTGTCCCCAATATTCCTTCCCAGCCATACTCTGGCAGTGAGGAGCCAAAGGTGGCGCTTCCAGTACCTGAGTGGCACAGATGATGGGTTTGCCAGCCCTGTTGCAGCGCCCAATCATCATCTTCTGGGCGAGGAAGACTTTTTCAGCTGGAATCTCGATTCCCAGGTCACCACGGGCCACCATAATGCCATCGCTGGCCTCCATGATCTCATCAAACCTGACAGCGAGAGAAGAGCTGTGTTATCCCATTTGCTCTGCAAAGCACCTTCCCATCTGTCTGTCCTCCTCTGAAAGGAGCACACACGCTTTTCCTGAGCTCTTTGGGTTTCTGCAATGCCAAGGAAGGAGGAAGAAAACCAGGAGCAAGGCACAGCACATATTCAGTGCTACACAAAGGGAGAGCGATTTGCTTTATTTCAGTGTGACAAACCCAAAGCATCCCCCCGCACAAAGCTCACCTGCGCACACCCTCGTGGTTCTCGATCTTGCTGATGATCTTGATGTTCTTTCCCTTTTCCCCCAGCACCTTCCTGACAGCGTGGACATCGGCAGCCTTGCGGATGAAGGAAGCAAACACCATATCCACGTTCTGCTCCACGCCGAATTTGAGGTCCTGAATGTCCTTTTCGGAGACAGCGGGCAGGTCGACGGCGGCGCCGGGCAGGTTCACGCCCTTCTTGCTGCCGAGCATGCCGCCATTCTCAATCTCCGTCATGACATAGTCCTTCCCTGAAATGTGTGTTCCCATGGTCAGTGTTTACAGCACAGCTCCTGCTACCAGCTCCCACCTCACCTCCCTGCCTGGGAACGGCGCTGCCAACAGCGGCACATGCGATAAAAAGCACATCTCATCTCTTCAGAGCGTTTCTGTATCACAAGAGCTTCCAGTTTACCCTTGGGAACGCAATAGATTGGTCTAAAACAACTTCTAGGCTGTTCCTGGATAAGATATCAGCTGTTCCCTGCAGGAGGTTGGGATTGCCTGCCCCAAGGAAAGCTAGCAGTTTGCAGTTTTGCACGCAGAGCCCTGCAACACCAAACTGAACACCCCAAAAGCCTCACCTCCCACTCCCTACATGCTCACAGATCAAAGGCTTGAGGCTAGAGCAGTTTAGGCAGCACTATAAAGGGAGTATCACGGAAGTAACCTTGTCTCCACGCTACCAGTTAAAACTAGTTCTGCCTCTAACTACAAAACCCAGGGTCTGTGCTGTAAAACTGGTTAAATCCTGCACTGAGAGCAGGCTGGCTGATCATGAACAGTGGTATGGCCCTACCACACATTCCCCTTTGAAGACAGGCTTTAGATGCCAGCCCAGTGAAACACAGTTAGTTTCTGGAAAATTCCTACATGTGAGATAGAGAAATTTAGCTCAAAGTCTCACTACACCATCAAGAACCATGTTCTCCTTTCTTCCAGGCACAACTGCAAGCTAAGAAGCAGTCACAGGAGGGAAACCTGAAGTATGTCCTAAGGAAAACCCAAACAGAGCTGAAATGGCTGTTACCCACCTTTCTCCCTAACCACCAAAGAAATCAGACCATCATCCACGTAGATTTTGCTGCCAACTTCTACAACTTTGGTGAGATTCTTGTAGTCCAGCCAGAGCGTGTTCTCATCGCATTTCTCCATGAAGGCATCGTCCAGGGTCACTTTCAGCTGTCCACCCTTCTTCAGCTCCACTTCTGCTGTGCCACTCTGTGTGACAAAAGAATCAGTAAAAACCGGCACACCACCACCCCGCAACCCGCAGCAGTTTGTCAGAACTTTTGGAAGGTGGTTTGTTACCTCATTTCCTATGATGTCTTTCTGTAATACAGTATTGAGTCTATGTGGTAAAAAAAGTGGGATCAAAAAAAAGCAACTTACTCCCTTAATGAGTCCAGTTCGGATTTCAGGTCCCTTGGTGTCCAGTGCAATAGCCACAGGTCTGTAGGTGATGGGATCAGAGGCAAAGCTCTCTGTGGCTTCTCGCACATTCTTGATTGTGCCCTCATGGTACTAGTAAGAAAAGAAAAAAGATGGAAATGTTAAAGCTGGTTCTACTAGGCTGCTTACAGAAAAAGTCCCTGTGCACCCCAGAGGTTCCCCAAGCTGACAGTTCTGCTCTCCGTTTCAGTTCCACCTTCAAAATTTAACGCAGACAAAGCTTCCAGTAAAGCAGGGTGCAAGGATACAAGGGCCTTCCTGCCATGAAGGTGAAGTCTGGAAGCCATCTGGTGTGCCCTCAGCTTTAATTCCAGAAGGACAACTCAAGGACACAGTCTCAAGGTCTGGCTGAAGTGATTTTCCATGAGGACACACACCTGCCAATTGAAGGTGGCTCACCAACCAACAGGCCTTTAGGAATAACTTTTCCAAAAGCTTTCCTGAACACCTGCCTATTCAACACAGCAGAATACTGACAGCACCAGCAGCTGGATAATTGTGTGCACTGAAAGAGACCTGATGGCAGAAGAATGTCACAGTGCCACACACGGCTGTGTTCCTTCTCGTATCAGAGCATGGGAAGATGCCTCTCCACGCTGCTAGCTCCCACACACACACTTCCAGCCTGACCCACTATCAGTCCTGCAGGTGGACAGGCTTTTCACTCTTTGGCTTAAAATTTCCCACAGATAAAGAATTTGCTAAAAGAACGTTATCTGTGTAAATATTTACAGTTTATTTCTAGACTTAAAGCAATCACAGACAGGGGTTCAATACTCCAGCACCACACAACCTGGCTTCCAAACTTTGTTTGCAAGACCATTTTTAGCATTTTGCTAAACGCTGCCAGTTTCAAAATAGTTTTGTGACAAAACCCATCCCAGCTCCCTCAAATGTGCTATAGATGGCCAGCAGATCAGTTTACTTTACTTGTTTAAACAACATTAAGCGATAACCTTAACTACTGACAACTAGTAAGAGTTGTGTAACACTTGACAGACTTTAGCAGATAAGACATACATACCCTTTTTCCTCTGTGCCACATGGACTAATGGAGTTTGACCTGACTCACCTGGAACACCCGTTTCCCTCATGCCACTCACTCACCCCAACACGAGCCCTCCGCACCGATTTCAGTATCTCAGGGATGATAAGCCAGCACCAGGAAGGTGAGGCTGGAAAAAGCCATGCTAAAGTTCACATGTGTGCCCTAAGCCAGAAATAACTAACAGCTGATAACTCTTTATAGCAGGAAAATGAGTCAGTTTATTGACTGAGTGTGCAAGCTGGGATTGAGACGGCCCTGACCCTACCAGGCACTGCAGCTGGGGTGGATGCAGCACAAAAATCATGTCCTGACAGTACCACAACACTTATCTGGATCCAATCATCTGGGATTTTTCCAATTTAGTTTGATATCAAGGACTAACTGGCTCCTAGTAGTCTGACTTTGTAGAGTTACACATGCAGAATGGGAATGCAGGCAGAGCTGGAGGTAAAAGACATTTTTATTCCAGGTAAAAGGGAGCCAGGCAGGTACCAAAGCACCTCCGCTAAAGCTCAAGCCTAGTAAATGCTTTGGGGTGGACACTGAAGCGCTTGTGACAGACGGAAACTCTGGGGCTTCACTGGAAATGAGGGCATTTTAGAGGAACCAGGAGGACACACAAACTTAGGACTGGCTATGGCTAGTCTGACTGATGGTCACACTCTGCAGGTGACAGCCACACCAGAGCCACACCAGTCAGCTTTGCTGGTGTGAAATATGCAATTTGACCTCACACAAAAAGCAAGACCTCGGCCAAGTTTACAGACCGCAAAAACTGGGCAAGAACGTGTGAGAATTCCCAGTCTCAGCCTGGCCACCAACTTCCTGATGCGTCACCTGGCCCAAGAGCCACACAGCTGAAAGGATTTGACTCCTGGGAGGCAGCTACTCCACGCTACTCTTTCTCCAGGCTGATTTCCCAACTGCAAGGCATGTACTGACACTATCCCAGGATGGTTAGTCAAGGTCTGATGGTTACCCACAGTTAAGTATCAGCCCTTTTGATCCTGACACATCCCTGTGCTCATTGAAGGCCACGGGGGTGAGAGGCCAAGCTGCTACACACCATGAGGCTCACGGGTCACTAAGTAAAGCCACCTACAGCTGCTACTGGGTGACATTTTGAAAGTTGTAAAGCAGCCAGGGTCAAAAAAAAAAAAAACCTCAGCAGAATGGGATCCTCAGCTCCACCAGTATCACTAAAGATCTAAGCTATTTATAGCAATAAGGGCTTGACTCTCATGGAGTGTTGATTTCTTTTGACCTTATTTTTTCTAAGCTCACCATACCATGTCCCAAGCTCCATGGTGGGACCTTCCTTCAGAGTGCCAGGAATGCACCCAGAGCAGCTGGTTAGCCAGAAAACCCTGTAGCCCATTCTTCCCACTGGGCACAGTAATTACATCAAATCATTAATAACAGATGCTTTTTGATCAGGGTTATCCATTGATCGCCTGCTTGCAAAATCCCCAGCAAAGGAACAAGAAGTGAGATTAACTGATAGTGTGACCTCCTGCAGAGGTGCAAAACAGGGACAAGTCTTCTCAGCTTCTGCTGCTCACTGGGAACAGCAGCTCTGGGAACAGCAGGATGTGAGGAAGAACTGAAGGGTTTCATGGCAAGCAGCTGGCACACAGTGTCAAATACCAGTTACCTGGCTCCCCGCTACAGGGCAGGGTGCGGAATTGAACTGCTTTCAAAACGGCTCAATGTTATCAACAGTGACGCAGGCTCAGCACGTACAGCCAGCATGCTCTCCCCAAAAGCAGCTTTTTGACCTTCCCACAGCAAGGATGGTCTGGAAGAAGCTGGATTTCCTTTCTCCCTGAGGGCAGGATCAGCAGACACACAGGGGGCCATAGCAGCTCAGACCCCACCCTTACCTCATGGGTACCATGAGAAAAGTTGAGGCGAGCAACGTTCATTCCAGATTTAATCATTTCCTTCAGTTTGTCCACAGAGCGGGAGGCCGGGCCTAGGAGGAAGAAACAGTTTGAACATTAACTTTAGAAAAATAATGAGGTAACCCACACAGACCAGGCTGTTTCATGTGGAAGAGAAAAGGTAAATGGAGACGGCATTGCTCAGCGTTGCAGAAGCAAATATTGTTTTAACTTGCCCCAGGAGTGCAGCAGAACCCAAGCGATTCCCATTTCCCTGGATACTGGATTCACTCCCAGCAGTAACACAGGTTAGGCAAACATGGGAAAGTCATGTTACTTCACCACACAAGTTCAGCCCTGGCGAGGGATGAAAGCCAGATCCCTCTCACAATTTCCCTAACAAGTTTCACCAAGGTGTGGGCTCCTAGCTGCAATTCTCTCCTGTCTAGGAATGGCTTACCAATGGTGCAGATGATGCCGGTGTTTCTGGCGATGGTTGGCTCCGAGTCGATGTCCAGGCGGCACATGTGCTCCAGGAAGGTGTCTGCCATGGCAGCATGCAGCTGCTGGGTCTGGATGAAAGCAGTCCCTGCATCGTGGTGCTTCGACATGGTTGCTCGATTCCTGTGTCTGGAAGGGAAGAAAGCAGTGCCAGGTTTGGGAATCACCCACCCCAACTTGGCCATCAAGCAGAGACATTCAAGACAACCACGTGATGAATATGGAGGTAACAAGAAAGCTGCTACTGGG
Organism: Bombycilla garrulus; assembly: GCA_013400315.1. Classification (NCBI taxonomy): domain Eukaryota; kingdom Metazoa; phylum Chordata; class Aves; order Passeriformes; family Bombycillidae; genus Bombycilla; species Bombycilla garrulus. The sequence goes on from VXBU01013530.1 coordinate 511,179, forward strand.
TCAAACTATCTTTATGTTCCTATTTGAGAGTCCTAACAGGAAGGCACATTTCTATTTCCATGTCATCCCCCACATGGACCACCCAAAGCTCACCTGCCTTCTATGCAGATGTTCCCTTCATAGCTTCTCTTCATTGCCAGTCTTCCCTTGGAGCTACACAACGCAACAAAATTCAAGCACTTGAGTGCACAGGCAGAGGTTCTGCCTCCTCCCTCCCAGCTCTCCACTCATTTCTCCTACAGCTGCACTTCCCATCCCACTTGGGACCGGGGCAGCTCGGCGCTGGCGTGACTGCGGCACGCACAGACATGGACAACCTTCTGCCCAACCTAATCACGGCAAAGTCCACATAAGCCTAAACCCCATCCTTTAAACCCAGACAAGCAAGCAGACTGGAGCTGATTGAACACAACACTTCGGCAGAGAACACATAAAAGACTGAAGATTTAATACATTTAAAGTCCCTCTCTGACTGAGGATGCTGCAGGTCTCCCCCGCCCCCTGCAATCCCCTTCACCTACAGCAGCAGAAATTTATCAAAAGGTTTAAAACTGGTTGTATTTCTCATTGTTTGGATTAAAAAACCTCTCCCAACTCTCTGAGGCTGTTGCCTCCTCTGGACTAGAGAGTTCCCACAACAGCAGGACCAGGAACCTTTCCTTCAAAAAGGAAGGTGAGCTGAAGCTTAACAGTCCACTGGGATGGGAGGACACTCATTTCACAGCAGTGCCGGTGTCCCAGGCATTTCTAATTGCAATAATTTTGTTCTCAAGAAGTAGTACTGGCAGCTCAAAGCTTTGTCTCTTGGACCTGCCCAGGCTAAAATCCCAGCATTACAAAAGCCTCTGGCAAAAGAGTGACGTAAGGTGGTGGCAACTGCCATGGGCAGACTCATTTTGCCTTTTAAGACTTGTTTAACTTCAAACTCCATGCTCTGGGCACATGGGTGATATTAAGAGGAGGCATGAACTGCCTTTATCTCCAAGATGCACTTACAGAAATATGGGCTGGGGCTCAGCTAAAAGCTGGGACAGAGCAGGAATAAAGCTGGGCTTTTGTTCTGCCCATCCCAGGCAGACAAAGCCCACCAACAAACCACAGAACGATGTGAGGGGCACACACCAGCCAACTCAGCACATCCAGCTTTGACACAGAGGCACCAACAAACCCAAAAACTCCAGCAGGACTGAGCACAGTGAAGGGCAGAGCGTGCCCTGCCAGCCTGCTCGCTGCCATCCCAGTGCTGCAGCAGCCCGGCTGGCCGGCCCCGATGCTCCTCCCCTGCTCCGCAGCCCTTCCTCACGTACGTGCAGATCGTGCAGATCCTCGTGCAGGCAGCCCTGACTCACCCTCACCGCGCTGCCATGCGCCACAGAGCAGCCAGGCCAGCAAAAACCATAATTTGACCTGGCAAAGCCTCTTTTCCCTCAGCGCTGCCAGAAGCTGCTGATTCACTGGAGTCACTACATGAAGGTCTGCCCACATAAAAAGCCCAACAAAGTCTCATTATTATAGGAAAACCCTCTGGTCAGTCCTAAAACATTGTGTTTCAGCCCTCTAACACTTGCTGTTGCATCCTCCGACACCTGCAGAGCAGTTTCAGCTGCCTTGGATGCCAGAAAAAACAAGCCTTTGCTGGGAAATCACCTCCATGCACAGGGAACCAGGTTTGCACAGCTTCTAGGAACAAGAGGAATATGGAACAATGGTATCCCAACACGGAAACTGCAGCCAGAGCACAACTTGGGAATTCATAAAAAACAGTCAAGTGAATTCTCCCTGCCTCCTGGAAAGCCCCCACCTACTCAAGTCATTTGCAAATACAATTTTAACATCCTTGAAGTCTTTATAAAGAGAAATGAAAAGTTCACTTCCTAGCCGGAATCCCCTTCACAAGATTTTCCAGCAGTTCAGAGGGCTCAGAAAAATTAACCGCAGATACGGTGACCTTGTCCAGGGGCGAGAGCAGAAACGGAGGAGCCAGAAAGTGTCCCAAACACCCATCTGAGCACAGCACCGTGCCCACAGCCACCAGGAGCCTTTTTAATATTCTCTCCTGCCTTCCATCACCCTGCATTTACAAGGCATCAACTGAATTTTACTGGAATGACCAGTCTCATATTTATAACAGGAATGTCTGGCATTTCCCACTACTCCGCTTTTTTTAACATCAAACAGAGGAGCAAGGACTTCAAGGACACCAAAAAACACTGAGCGCTCAGTTTGGGCAGAAGGAGGAAGGGGGGGTGAGCAATACCCTACAGTGCCTGAATGTTTCTAGCACTGAATAAACCTGAATTCATTCCTCAAGGAATAATTATTAAACCCCTGAATTACTTGGCCTGCCCATGCTTCAGGCAGGGTGTCTCAAAGATGTCTGGTATCTCTTCAGCTCCTGAATATTCCAGATTGAGCCAGCTGAGGTTCTGCTGTAGCCAGGTGACTAATTGCAGCCAGCTCATCCCATGGGCCAGATGAGAGAAAGCCTAAAATCATGGTTTCTCCGGATATGCCCCTTGGGGATGGGGAAAGGAGAGGGAGCAGCAATCCCCACCCACGGCCAAGCCTTTGCTGTTACTGGTGACAAAGGGAAGTAGAAACTGCAGCAGGGGCTGTCCCCAGGCCATGGCAGCAGAGCTGTGTCATTGCCTGCGGGAATTCCAGCCAGGAGGCTCCCAGGGGGAGATGATTCGTGTTTTACTGGTCAGCCTCACTTACACAACCTCACGCACGCCGCAGAACAAGGCTGCTCATGCCCAGCGTCCCTGCCCAGAGGCACAAACGGTTTGAGTTAGTGCTCAGGGCAGGGTTATGAAACCAGGCAGGCCTTCAGATTCCCAAAAGAAGCCTAGAAAAACATCAGCTTTGCTCATTCCAGAAGCTAAAGGCACTCAACAGCAGAGACATGCAGCTCTGCAGAGAAGCAGGTTTTTACCCTGGCCTGGCATCCCCTCTCCCAGGGAGGGAGGACAGCACATTCCTGCCAGGCAGCTGGTGCTGGAGGTGGTGTCTCGCCGTTACGTAAGGACAAAATGGCCACCCCAAAATTCCACCCCTTTTCTGCAAGCCTGGATGGAACCCAGGAGCCACCACCTGCTCCCGGCTGGACGATGCTCTCCCCAGAACCGAGCTGCGGATCCACGGGAGGAGAGACCCACAACGGAGCTGCCTCTCCAGCTCTTAGGAAATGGGGAACAGGAAGGTCAGGCTGGCTCTGGCACCTTCTCTGTGTGTGCTGCTGGCTCAGCCCTGCCGTTGCTGAAGCCCCGGAAGGCTTAACTAAAAAAAATAAAGAGGAGGTGGAAAGCATCAGATGTTTGGTGACGAGAAGACTTATCTCGAGGGTATTTGTAGGACACACCTACAGGCTTAACCTTGCAGAGGACAAGGAGCCTTTCAGCTTGGCCAAAAGCACCTGGCTACCTTCAGACAAGCTGTAAAAACCTGTTTTACACGATAAAAAGAAGCTTGGGGGGTTTTCTTTTTCACATTTAACTAGGCAGAGGAGTAGCCCGCTGTGCTGCATCCCCACTCCAGGACGGAGATTGCTGCACGTGGCAGCGCCCCGGTACTGCAGCCCCATTCCCTACGTGCCATCCATCACCTCCCGCTGCGGCTCCATCTTCCTCCGGGAGAACAACGGCCAGGAGGGAGATAAAGGACCAAGCACGTGCTCCAGCCGGCCTGAGAAACGTCTTGTTCCCCTTAAATTAAATTATCAACTTGTTGGGTGGAAAAGGAATTAAGGCCGGCAGTGGATCACTCCTGCTAACGGCAATAAATGAAGGTTTTAATAACAGCTTTAGATGGATAAAGGAGCAGGTAATAAAAAAAAATCTCAGGCTGCTGCAGACTCTCCAAGCTCTTTATCTAGTGCAAGTTTCTCAGAAAGCTTTCCTCCGGTTCAAGCACGTGGCTCCCAGCGGCGCTTCCTGCCTCACACAAAACCCTTCAGCTTAATCCGGTGATGGGCTGGAAACCTGCTGGCACCAGCACGGCCCATTAACCCATCCAACTCCTTTACACGAGCCAGAATTCTGCTCTATAAACGGGATCTCGGGCACGAAATTACACTCTTCGGAGTTTTATTGTTTTATTTTTTAATTAAGCACTTCTAATTGCACAAGTTCCTGGACGTATCTGAGTAACCAAAAACCTCTTTGTCATTGCACCTTTGAGGCAAGGCAAGTCACGATGAGCTGCAGCAGGAAAGTTAACTCTTTAATATGACAAAAACCTCCAGAAAACACAGATTTTTTTTTTTTTTGTTAACCTGGGTCTCACCGATACCGAGCTGCCTTATCAGAACAAAAGCAGGTTTTCAGAGATTGCCGCCTACTTTTAGTAGTCTGAGGAGACAGTCGGGAGATTGCCATTGTCCGCCGACAAAAGCGCTATTCATGCCCTGGTAGCTCTGCAAAGGGGGTTTAAACACGTTTGAAAGGTTTTCACAATTCAAGAAACTGTCCAAAACAGTTGGACGTGTTAAAGCGGGCACAATTACGAGACAAGATTAATTCGGAAGGGGCCCTCTCTTCCCGGGGAGCGACGGAGGGGGGCGGGAAGAGGCTGCAGCATCAGTGGTGGGTGCAGTGAGCCGGGCGCTGATTTGAGCCGATGCCTTTCGGNCGGAGAACTGCCGGCTCTTACGTGAGTGCAGGCGGGGGGGGGCGGCGGCCTAGCGCCTCACCCCGTCTGCCTCTGACTCAGCCTCGCAGCAGCTCCTCCGGCACTGCCCGGCCAGCAGCAGCCGCAGCGGCTCCGTTTAACGGCACGGCCGCCGGGCACACGCGGGGCTCACCGCTCGAGCGTGCCCCGCTTCATTCACCGGGCCCTCGCACCCCAGAGCGGACCCCCGCAGCCGCCCCGTGCCCGGAGCGGCCGTTTCCCGGCGTGGGCCGCGGGGAGATGCTTGGAGAGGGCGTTCACCGGCGCGGGATCGGAAGGGATGCTCGTAGCGAGCGTTCCTCCGTCCTGGGTCACGGGGGGATGCTTTTAAAGGGCGTTCCCGGGTGCGGGGTCTCGGGGAGGGGACGCTCGGGGAGGGGACGCGGGGCCGCGGCCGCCACGTGCTCAGCGCCGCGCGCCCCCTCCTCAACCGCCTCACGGGGAGCGCGCCCCCTCCCCTCAGCCGGTACCCGGGGAGGACCCTCACCCGGCGGCGGAAACACGGCAATAACGGCGGTACCGGCGTGGCCGGCCCCACCGCTCGCCGGCCCTCGGGCCGCCGTTACCTACCGCTGTTCAGTCACGCCTCGGCTCGTCCTCCCTCTCCGAGCGCCGCCGCCGCTCTGCGCGCCGCCCCCACGCCCTGCCAAGGTGATCCCGGCCAGCCGCAGCACCGCCCTCCCGCGGATC
>VXBU01013531.1:1353-23124 GCA_013400315.1 Bombycilla garrulus
AATTAAACTCTATCTAAAGCATTGGTCCAAACAGTATTTCAACAAATCAAAGGAAGAAAATTTTTGTGTATAACTCTGTGCATTATTTTTCAACAGACAGCTACACAAAGTCCATTTTTGAGTGTTAAATTGACAAACCATGTGATTATGTGATGCATCTTGCAAGGAATCAAGTTTTAGTTACCGTTAAATTCTCCCAGCTCATTAAATGGCAAGGAAAATCTTTTGTGAGTGCTGTTTTAGATTTGTGACTAACAGTTACATATCCAAACAGTTTTAAAATACAGTAAATAATATTATTATGAACGCATTTCCGTAAACACATCATCTTAATTTTCAAACAACTTTCTTATCTATTGCTGAAAATATAGATTAATAAGGTAATAGTGTTGTAAAGACAGCAAAGCAGATTGTCACAACATCTAGTGTTCATTGTTAAACCTGAGCTCTATACACTAAACAAACAAAAAAATCCTAACAAAAGTAAAGCTAGAGGACAAAAGGACATCTGCAGAATTGAACTTGCTTTGATTTTCTCTAGCATATTGGCATTTTTGTACACTACAAATTAACTGCTATTCCTGGTGTAAGCACCTGGATTTCAGAGTGGTAGAAGTCCTGTATGTAGCTACTTGAAATCTTGAGTCTTCATATTGAAATTGATTCTTTAATACAGAATGAAAAAGGAAGACCTTATCCTTTGTAGAGGAAGTTTATAATGCTAAGGTTTTAGAGCACCTAACTAATCAGTTGGTTTTTTAATGTAATCCATAGCTCAGATGAAAAGGGAGATATCTGAAAACAATTTGTTTTCATATGAGGTGCTTTTTTAGGGGGAAAAAAAAGAGTTTCACAAAATCTGGCCAAAAAATAACCAGGGAAAAGTTTCAAAAGCTTTTGTGAGTGCATTGTAAACACTTCTGTTCTTCCGAAAATTAGGCACTAAAGGCACACTTGTGCAGTTTAGTTGAACTTCTTGGACTACATGGGGATGACTTAGTTCCATACAAATGCTTCTAACTTGTTTGAAACCCAACTTCTAGGAATCCAAATTTATCTGAATCCATAATACATTACTGATCTGAGCAAAGAGGTCTGGAGGAGGGATGAGGATAAGTTAGATTTTGGTTCTGTTTTTCTGTCAATGTAAACAGAAGAAGTAGCATTTTTCTCAGTTATGAAACTTACCTCAACACACTCTTAGCCTCCACATACTCTTTCTAATATCTCAACAGCCAGTGTGGAGGAGATTATTCTTCTGTGTATATTTTGCAATTTCTACGTACAACCTGAAGAAAACATTTGCAAATCAGCATTAACTTCAAAACATGTAATGTGTGTGCAAAATGAGGTTGTAAAGCAACCTGATAACAGAAGTGGAAGCAAACAGTGAATTTCAGGTACGCCCAAGAACTTAGAAAGTGTGTATTGGAAGAAAAATTATCACAGAGAAACTTCCTTGAATTTTTTCCATAAGGATGTTGAACTGCAGCCAGTTGTGCTAAGATGCTATCTTTCACCTTTCACCCAGTCAGTTACATAAACAGCTTGTGTGCTCACATAAGAAGAGCTGGGTTTTTTTTTTTTTNNNNTTTGTGGAATTAAAACAACAAATGAGTTCCTAAATGTTTAAAATTCAGATTCTTAAGTTACAAAGCTTTTCTTTAGTAATTATATTCTGGCACATCACCAAAACCTGAGAATTTTGAAAACCCTTTAGGCCTAAGAGACTGATGTGACTACAGTGTTGGCACAGTATTTGGTGCCAGCTTTTACATGTTACTAGAAGCATCTGTATGTTACTTATAATCATATCCTGTCTTCACACTTTATACAACTCAAGTTTAGACAATACAATTATAATAGAAAATATTTTATTTACTATATGTGTTTCAAACTAAATTAATTTTGCAAGTAACTTAGTGTTGTTCCTGGTGGAATTTCACATTGGTTAAGCTCAAGCTACATTGCACTTGTGAATGAGTAATATTCTATTGTAACTGTGAATAAATAGCTTTCTGTATTGCTGCAGTTAAAAGAATATACCTTCATTGAGTTTACTGCTTTCCTTGAATAACTGCAACATAGGGGATATTTTCAAAATGTATCTTTAAATTAGATCATAGAAACTATATTTTTAAAACAAATTGTTAAAATGTAAGAACTGAAGAATCCACGCAGTAGTTTTCTCTTTTTACAACTCTTAATTCAACAATTATTTCAATGCAGATAACTCCTATTTCATTAACAGTAAGCAGGTAATCTTATTCACATAATTGTATATTTTCAACAAAAGGGTTCTTTTTATATTTCAACTAATAAAAATCTTAAAATGCATTCTGTATATCAGCTTTTTTCACTATGGATCTTTTTAAAAACAAGCACCCTTTTAACTTGTACGTGTTTAAACTGAATGGTTCATTTGGACTCTAGTTCTGTACTCTCTTGTGCTGTATATTGTGATGCATAAATGAGAGGATTGGATGGCATTTTTATTTGTTCTTTCAGTCTGCATCAACCAATGGTGCAAATAAAAGGGATTGTTTGTTGTTTAGAAGAACATTAAACTCCTATTAGGAGCTTAAAATTAACTGTATTGTAACAAGGATGAAATTATGTAGTGTGAATGAATTATGAAACTATTAAGTGAGCTGGGAAGCTTAATGCAATAAAATTTGCACTGGTTTAGAGACTGGTTTGAACTGTTGGAAAATGGCATCCATTTACTGTGCTTTGATTAACAATTGTTTCTCTGTAATGTTTTTGTACATTTGACAAAAATTTGAGTTTAAAAGGGCACTCTCTATTCTGAATTCTGTATAGATATTCTAGACTAAGAAACAATTTTTAATGTTGTTCCCACAATAAAATATATATGCATCCTGGGTAAAAGTGTGCTATTATCCAGCTTTTTTCACCACTGGAATTTACATTTACTGACAGAATTTAATCTTAAGTGCAAATTCAATCTATAGTTGGGCAAAAGATATTTGACTGTCTTTTTGAGTAATTATTTCACAGTACCTCAGTGGCTTCTGAATGGTGGGAAAGAGGAGAGGCAGGGGGAGAGGGAAATAAAAAATGGGATTCATTTGTGGAGATGTGGCTTCTAGAGAGGATGGATGGCTCTGTGGTGCCTTCAGCAAGCACTGGATATCAGTAGAGGTAGGAACAGCTGATAAACAGGCTCAGTGTGACAGAATCTGTAAAGCTTTTGTTTGTAGGAAAGGCATGGCCCCAGGCTCCCTGAGGATATCTGATGCTCTATGCAGCATATTTGTGGCTTTACTTGGGCAAACACTTCCCAGGAGTTCTAGTTTCTCAATGGCTTCATAACGGAGGCACAGAGTGATGGTTTTTACCTGATGCATCCTAGCTTGCAAAAACATTGGTGGACCTCTTGACTCATAATATAGTTGCAGGTTGCATGTAGTTTCCAGGGGTGTTTTGTTTTTTGTTTTTTTTTTTTTTNGGGGGGTGTTTTTGTTTGGTTGTTTTCTTATGGGGCAGAGGCAGGGATAGGAGCGAGGCTGAGATGAAATTTAAGTAGTAGAATTTGGCAGTGCCTCAGGCCTTCACCTTCACAACTAAGTGTCTTTCAAACCCCCTCACGTACAGCAGTCAGTTCATTAATCTGACTGTAACAATAAGAATACCAGACCCTAAAGACCTTCCTTGCTGATGACAGTGATATGCATGGCACAGATTGATATCTTATGGAGAAGATTCACAATAAACCCATATTTCCAGACCTATTTTTAGATAGGGAGCTGAGGAACAGTTAGTCTTTTGGACTTGAGTATCTTGTAAGCATCACACTGACTTTCCACGTTTTCCTCTGACTACTTTTGTCACTGATGTTTTTCAATAATGCTGCTGGCTAAGAATGCATTTCCTACCCCTCATGTGACCTGTTGAGGGAGGAGACAGAAAAGAGAAAATGCTGTGCAGGGACAGATGCTTCCATTTGAGGAATCCCCAAAGAAGGAATCCCCAATGAACACAGGGTTTGGGTTTGAAGCTGTAGAGAGGAGGGAACTGCTACTTCCTGTGCCAGACTCTGGTGGGAAATTTGAGGGAATGTGGTGTTAAAGAAAATAGCAGAAGGTGCTTGCTTAAGGAAGCTTTGATCCTTCATGTGTTCAGAGCCACCTTGAGTGGTAGTTCCCTGCTAATAGTGATAGTTACTCCTATATTTGTAGAGATAACTTCTACTGTCTATAAAGACAAGTAGAGCCTAACTTGCCAGGCTGGAGAACTGATGGGGTCCACAAGTAATCCTAAAGCCTCTGTGAAGGAATGATTGCATGTGCCAGTGCAGGCTGAAGAGCAGCTGAGCAGCAAAGACCTCATGTTTCTGGTGGGCACCAACTTGACCCTGAGCCACAAAAAAATGCTCAGACTTGACCAGCCATTGCCCTCCTTCAGCAGGTGTTTGCACATTACTGTTTTCCAGAGTTGCCTGGAGGAGTCTCAGTGATTCCATAGAGATGGGTGGCACAGAAATTGCTGGTTAGAACAGAGGCCCTCTTCACCTAGTTACAAGTAGTTCAGATAGATATTCCAACACTTTTGTTTAGGTTTCCTCAAGATGCTTTCCTTTGGCATTTTTTCCTCATTTGTTCTCTGTGTCTAAATTCATACCCTGCTGGTTAAAAGTGGTTATGTATGTCAATGTTATGTGTATTCTATTTCCTTTAGTTGCAAAGAGATGAAATGGCAACCTGTCACATTCTGACCGGTGTCCGTTTCTTGCTCTGAAGCTTAAGGTATCTCTGAGTTTGCAGCCAAGCTTCAGACCTGCAGAAAAATTGCCCTCAAAGAGCATAAAGGCTGCTGAAACTGCTGAAACATTCAAGGAAAAGCTGCTGTTCCCAGATAGCATTGTGTCCAGTATCACAGGTTTCAAACTGCTGTTAAACTGTAAGGGGACTTCAGCTGGCCTCACAGTTTTATTGCAGTTTCTACTGCAGTAAAGCCAGAAGTGCATAGGGGCAGAGAAAATATGCTCTTACTTTATTAGCCTCTTTCAAGGTGGGGATTTGAATCATCCATGGCCTAAAGGCAAGGTGAAAGTAGGTGACTGGGAAATCAATATGAATTTATCAAAGGCAAATCATGCCAGGCTAAATTGGTAAGTGCTACAGAAAGCTAGCATGTCAAGAGAGAGCAGTATTGTTGAGATGGATCTTGGCAAATCATTTGACACTGTTTCCCATAGCTTCCTCCTAGATAAATGTCAAATACAGATTGGATGGGGGTGATCTGTGAGCTGGACAGGAATCATCTCACAAGTGATTAATGTTTCACTGAGGCTGGCAGCCTGTCACAAGCAGGGCCTCCCAGGGATCAGTATTGGCTCCACGTTGTAACATCTCCATGAATGATGATTTGGATGATGGGACCAAAAGCACCCTCACCCTTATTTAGTGTGTCACTAAACTCATGTCAATTGAGGTGGACACGTTGGCAAGGAGAGCCCACCTTTCACACTGAACAGGCTGGAGCAGATGATCTTTCAAGGTCACTGCAAGCCAGGACGGTTCTTTTAAGTCTACAAGTCATGATATGCCTGATTTGCACTTGAAAGCCTGAGACTGCAGAAGGAAGCAGCAGACAAACTACCAAGGCAGCTCCAGTAAACAAGTGATGAGGAGAGTGCAGAAAGGACTTATTTGATACTGGTGATAAGGCCATGTATTTCCTGGCTCTGACAAGACCATACATCCTCAAAGCTTGATAAAAATAACCAGGACCCCATTGACTTTTTTTTCACACATTAATACAACTATTATTTGCACTGCTTCAGAGAAAGATGTATTTGCAGACCACACAGCAGAATAGGTCATACAGAATAGCCTATATCCTGCTACTTAGTAGCAGCCCATTCTGAAAATTCCTGTTCTTGTCCAGCACACACTCACCTCAGTGCCTGTTCACCCTAACCAAAAGCACCTCTTGAAGGTGTGCAAGTACATTTTACTAGGAGTAAGAGGCTAGACAGTGTTATTGCCCTTCTACAGGTTGTAAAATTCTCAGCACTGAATTTAGCGAGTCTTACTCTTACCTACGTTTTCTCCATAATAATTTTTGCAGTTGACAGACTACTGTGGAATAAAAAGGGACCCTTTTATTTAAGAAAGCTCAGGTTTAAAAGGGCCTATGGATCTTTGCTATTGATCTTCACTATTTCATTGCCTAAACTAGGCAATGAACATGGTCTCCACAAAAAATTGTAAAATGATGCCCTTTTAAAATTTTATTGAACTAGCCCTCATTAGTTAACATACACATAACCACAATTACTAGCCTTCTTAACCTTTTCTGATTAGTTAGCTGTCCTTAAAGAACAGTCTCAGTTAGGCTGTGAAAGATGGCTTAAAGCTTGGTAATTGCTTTGGCCAAGTCTCTTGATCCAAGGTTCCACAGCACACAAGTGCTTCATGGCAAATTGATGGGTATCCCATTATCCTAATACAAACTGAAAGTTTGAGGACCACAGCTTTGATCCTTCTGTGCTCCTACTGTACTGCTAGAAGGAGGCCTTGTCTTCTGCAACTTTTGATTTTTCAGTCCAGATTTTTCATCTGATGCATTAAAATCTGCTTCTAGCCAGGTGTGGCCCTAACTTAGACAAGCCTTGCCACACACACAGGAAGAATAAAAACCTTCCCAACTTCTTAGGCTGTGCTGAAGCCTAATACTATTTAAACTTGAAGTTTAATTCCCATTACCCTCACCCAGTACATACTGAATACATTTAGGCTACTGTAGTTTTTAATCCTCAAGTCAAATTTTCAAGTTGAACCTTTTAAAAGGTGCCTTCTGATGCTCAATATCAATTTAAAGAGCAGAATGCTGCAATACCTACAGAATCACAAACATCTCACGTTTGCAGTAACTTGTAAGGATCACCAAAAGCAACACCAGGACTCCTTAGAAAGACTACCTAACATTAAAGCTTTTGACTTAGAGCATCATCCGGATGTTCCCAGAACTTTGGTAGGTTTGTGACCACTTCCCTGGGGAACTTACTCCAGTGAGCATCTGAACTACATTTAATTCTGCCAAGAATGAGCTGAAAGTTTAAAGTTTTACCAATGTTATACTCAGTATCAAAACTGAGTGACACAATCTTTTCCTAACAGAACTGCTTCAAGATCACATTTGTGGTTCCAGTCTGGTGTACAAAATGCAGTTAGCCTAAACTCCTGTTTAAGAAATTGCCAGTAACAACATGCACTGAAGTGTCATACTGAAAGTTCATCACCAAAGGAGTTTATTGGTAATGAAATGTACAATGTCTTCGTAATACAACATCTTTACTTCTGACTTGATTCAGACTTGGATGTTGAAGCTCTTAAAGAAGAAAGCCGGCGCCTCTTGGCAATCTGCTCCTGGCGCTTTTCCTTGGCTTCCTGAAAGGCACAGAGCATGGAAATGTTACGAATCATCAGGCACTTCAAAACATCTACCAAGGAACAAACTAGGGAAAATGCAACTCGAAGCAATAGATTCTGTAAGTCGAAAGAGCAAAATAATTTCCCTTCTACAGATCACAAATCCCTTCAGAATTGTCCAAGTATCCAAACCAGCACAGACCTGTGTCTTTGCACAGTATGCACCCAAAACTTTAGTCCAAGGGTTTTCAACACACTAAAGGTACATCTCTCTGTTTCTACCTGGAAGTCATGAAATTCAGCAAACACTGTGCCAAATATTTTAACTGTACCACTTACAGCACTGCTTCAGTAGTCACTGCAGTTTTAGGAGCAAGGGCAAATGCTTGCTTTTAAATACCTTCTTGCCAACTTACCCTCTATCAAGATCAACTGCTGAATCCCATTTCCCCACACAACCACTCAAACACTGGGCATCCTCAAGTTAAACCAGAATTTATTTTAACTAAAACAGCTATGGAAAAAAAATCCTTGGAGCCCGTAACTGCTTATTTTCTTTACAAAAAAGCTCTCAAATTAGTGGGCCTGGGTAATTTCTATTTTGCTCTATGACTGGCAGAAACAGAAAGAAATATTAAAAAAAAAACAACTGACCAGCTATGCTTATACTCCCATTTGGGCACTTATATTCAAAATGAGCAAGTACAGAGCAGCTGTAGGCATACAGTTTACCAAACCCCTCGATTCTGGGAGATGAGCTATATTCCATATCGCTGACCTAAAACAGCAAGCATACCTTCATCCTCTTGGCCAAGAGCTTTGCGTACTCCGCAGCTTCCTCCTTGTTCTTCTGAGTGCGCTGCTTCTTCAGGGCAATACGCCTGCGCTTGTGCTGCAGCACTCTAGGAGTCACCAGCCGCTGGATCTTGGGAGCCTTTGTTCTGGGCTTTTTGCCTAAAAATCATTACGGATCAGCAGAAGTGGCAGAGTATCTTCCGAAGAGGCCACAGGCCTCATCTAGCCAACCTCAGACTAAGTTTGATTTACTGCTACAGTAACATTGTTTAGCATACTACATATTACAGCAACAATGGGGAGTTCAACATCTTCACGGATTTTATAGGAAAAGTTATCAATTATTGCCAAATATAGCATTAACAATATAGTCTTAATGCTCATGATTTGTTTTTAGAAATGAAATGTGAATTCCTAGCTTCTCAGCAGGCCTGTCTCTTGTAACTCCCTCTAGACCAAGATTTTTTTAGTAATGAAGGAATTATATAGCTTCCAGAAGCCATTATTTCCAGTATTAAAAAGCCATCTTCAATTTTACTGAAGTTTTACCTTGTTTATCCCAAAACCAGATTTACAGTCCCCATGAGCAAACAAAACACACATTTCTAAAATTTAACTAAGCAATCCTGTCAGACTTTAGCAGTCATATACCACACAGTCTGATGTCCACCAGGATTACATTCTTTAATGGAGAAAACTTTTCCTTATGATGTGTTCTTTCCCTCAAACTTTCACAGTAACCAAGTCTGATCATATTCTTCTAAAAACCCACTTTTCTTCCCCCCAGTCAAAAGAAAAAAAACCACCCAAAATTAAAATATTGCACTGCAAGAGAGGTAGTAAGCAAAATAGTGTCCTGCCAGTAAAACCTTATTTCAGACTGCCTGCCTTAAGCAGAGGGGAAAAAAAATCTTAGCATCTTCTCTTTACACTGCCTTTTCCCCCACAATACAAAAGTTTTAACAACATCCCACCTTTTATGTAACTTTCCTTTAGGAACAACTACTTCTTGGTCATTCTTAGAAACACTAGTAAAAATTACTCCAGATTCTTACTCCAGATTCTAGCAAACTTTCAAGAACTGTGACAAAACATGGCAGAGAGCAGTGAAGGAAATGAGGTAACCAAGGAACTACTTTCTTCCCACAAGCTACAGCTGACAAAGCTAAAACACAGTGAGTGTCGGCTTCTTAGATGCACTACTAACTGTGCTTAATTCAGTGCAGTAGGCTGGACACTTCAGCAGCTATTAGAGAAACCTGAAGAGCTGTACTATTGGAGTTCTTACCCTCTTTGTTCAGAGGCTTCCTCACAACATACTGGCGAACATCATCTTCCTTCGAGAGGTTGAACAGCTTGCGGATTCTGCTGGCCCTCTTGGGACCCAGACGACGGGGCACAGTTGTGTCAGTCAGCCCAGGAATGTCCTTCTCACCTTTGGGAAAGTAAGTTTTAACATGCCAATTACTACATCACTAAGCATTCAGCAGCAAAACACTAGTTTAAATCAAGTAAAAATTCAAGGAAATGCCAGGTAAACTTTGGGGTTCACCTGTCTATAAGCATTACCCTAGGCTGCTTTGACATGATCAGATTGCTGGCGGCAAAAAGTGTTTTAGTGAGCAGTTTTAGCACTGAGAATGCAATGTTTAGAGGGACTGTGACACATTCACACTGAAATTGGGACAGTCATTTCTATTCTACACAACCTGCCAACCTCTGCCAAGCAGGCTTTTTTCAAGCGCCTACATCTACCTACTGGTTGTTCCATCCAGACTCTTACCTTTTTTCACTATGACCAAATTCAGGACACTCAAGTTTGCATCAACGATGCAGCCACGGACAGACTTGCGCTTCCTCTCGCCTGTTCTCCTGGGGCGGTAGCAGGAATGGCCCTTGCTGAGCAGGAGGCGGACACGCCCATGAGTCAGGACACCCTGCTTCATGGGGAAGCCTTGCTTATCGTTGCCACCACTGATCCGGACAACATATCCCTACAAAAACAGAAACACTTCAGAGTTACTTGTGTCTTTACTACCTCAAGAGGTAGTAGGTAGAACAAAAAAATGCATGGAACAACGGAACAGCATGTGCACAATTCAGTATAAGTCACTGTAACCAACACCTTGATCACACTCCTCAAATTCAGCTGCGCTGTCCATATGAACACCAACTATTCCAAGCCCACCCACCAGACCTAACATATTTTTTCCCACACATTAGCAGCAGTTTAAACAAAGTCAATTAACAGGCCAGCAGTTTTACACTGCAGATTTAACTTATCCTGAATACCAAGAGACAGCACTCAGATGAAAAACAGAAGCTACTGCCAGGGGGAGTAAGAAATGCTAAGCAGGAGGCTTTACAAACCAAAAACCCTCCCACCCAAATAAAGTACTAAAAGAGTAACCAGCAAATTCAGTAGATATATAGCAAGAGAAACTTTTGACTGCCAAGTACACACCATACAAGCACTATAGCATGATAAGTGCATACCGGAGAAATTTTGTGTTTTAAGCTCCTCAGATAAAACTCTTACATATTCTCCTGCACTACTTACCTTCCACTCCTCACCCAGGGAATCAGCCAGCACCTCTGTAGCCATTCGTTTTTCATAAAAAGTCCTGAGCTTACGCTCATCGTCTACTTCAATGAGCTTTTGGCAGCCAGTAGCTGGGAAAGAGATGTTGAGCTAAAGAAACAAAAAAAAAACCAGAAAAAAAACAAAAAAAGAACCCAATAAAATTCCGTTTAAACTTCTGAGGAAAAATGTCAACAAAAAAAATCAGAATTTACCTGATGGTTTCAACTTGGCATTTTAAAGCTGGAATTCCCCAACTGCCTACACAAATGCTCACCAGAAAAACCTGTCACCACCACACTTGGATTGGAGAACCAAGGCAGAGAGATCTGTGTTTGCCAGTTCAGTAGTACAGAAAACTGACTTTATCACCGCAAGAAGCGAACAACAGAAACCTGCGCTCTTCTCTTCCTAAAAACCCCTCACAGCACACGCCGCAACAGGGAGACGCGCAAGTCACTGCAGCAGTTGCTGTGGATGGATCACCTGTGCTCCCTCGGGGCCACTGCAGAGCGCAGCGCTGCAGGGGAGCAAGCCGCCACTGCCTCGGGAACAGCGCACACGGAACCTCCCTACCGGGCCCTACAGGCGACTGCACAGCTCTCTCACCCGCACAAGCCCCTCTGAGCCAAGCGGCCGCTCCGGAACGCGGCGCGCCGCAACCCTGCAGCAGGAGAGCCCCAA
Organism: Bombycilla garrulus; assembly: GCA_013400315.1. Taxonomy (NCBI): domain Eukaryota; kingdom Metazoa; phylum Chordata; class Aves; order Passeriformes; family Bombycillidae; genus Bombycilla; species Bombycilla garrulus. The sequence continues at coordinate 12,814 of VXBU01013531.1, forward strand.
CCGAGGCCCGCCAGCAATCCACTCCCATCCGCCCCGCAGCTGGCCCCCGGCCCCGCCGCTAGGGGCCATCGGCCACCAAGAGCGGCTGTGCGGGCAGCGGCGGGGCCATCTGCGGCGGGGGAGCCGAGCCCCGCTACCCAAACGCGGCGGCCGCCCGGCGCGGCCTCACCTTCATACTGCTCACGTCGCGACGCCGCGAGAAGAGGCCGCACTTCCGCCCGCACTTCTTACATACACCCAGAAACTCTCGCGAGAGCAGTACGACCCCAGCCCCGCGTGACAGGGGCTGCCTAATGGCGAGCGAGGCTTTTCCGGAAGAGGCGTGGCCGGCAGGCGCGGTCGGGGGCGTGGCCTCGCTCCGTGGCCGGGCCCGGCTTTGCCGCGCGCCCGGCTGCGGGCCGTTGGCTCCGGCTCGGAGCAAGCCCGGGCCCGTCACTGGTTCCTGGAGGTGCCCTTCGTCAGGAAGAAGGTGTTCCTTAGGAACGGCCAGTGGAGCAGCACGTAGGCCTTCCAGGGCTGGCAGCCCTGGCACCTATAAAATCAAGCGGCATCTATACGCGACGCACCGCCTTTCATGGGAGCGCGCGTTGTTTATGCGGCATGAGCGGCTCCCGCCGGGATGGGCTTCCCGCTCCCCGGCCGGCTCTGTGTCCAGCACCTTTGCGCACGGGAGCAGGGGTGTGCGGGGAGTGGCCGCTCCTCTCCATCACACGGCTGGAACTGACACTGTGTCCTGTATCCCGTTCTGGCCTCCACAGCACGGAAGGGACAGGGAGCTACAGTGGAGGGCCATAAGGATCATCAGGGGTCTGGAGCATCACTTATGGGGAGATACTCTGGGAGCTGGGCCTTTTTGGTCTGGAGAAGATTGAGAGGTGATCTCATCAATACATAGAAATATCTCAAAGATGGCTGTAAGGAGGATGGCGCCACACTCTTTTCAATGGTACCCGTGGTGCAACATAGAGTAATGGCCCTAAATTAAAACACAGCAAGCTTCACGTTAACATTAAGTATTTCTTTGCACTCAGGGTGGCAGAGCACTGGAACAGCTGTCTGGGGAGGTTTTGGAGTCTCCCTCTCTGGAGACATTCAAAACTCATCTGGACCTGCACCTCTGTGTCAGCTGCTTTAGGTGACCCTGCCTTGGTAGAGAGGTTGGTCCGGATAACACATAACAATTCCGTGCTTCTGTGAGAGATATCTCAGCGTACAAAGGGGGCAGGCGTGCTGCCCACGCCTGTAGAGCAGCTGGCTGCTCAAAGCTGCCGGGGAGGGGGGAACTGGCGCTGCCCTGGACCTCCGGGAAAGGTGCAGGAAACCCAAGCGATGCAGAGCCCAGAGGCCTTTGTCCGTGGAGGGCCGGCCCGCGGCCGCCCCGCCCCTTGCGCGGGCCGCGGGGGAGAGGCAGGGTCGGTGGCGCGGTCACCGCCCCGCAGCGCCGCCGGGCATGGCCGGAGCGGTGGCTGGGCAGGCGCGATAGGCGCGATGCTGTGGTGGGACCCGCTGCAGGCCGGCAGCTCGGAGGTGGATTGGTGCGAGGACAACTACACCATCGTGCCCGCCATCGCCGAGTTCTACAACACGGTGCGTGGCGGCGGCGGCGCCCGGCGGTGCTGGAGCGGTGGCCGCCGCGGCGCCGGGGGGCTGCTGTGGGCGAGCGTGCGGCGTCTGGCAGGTCCCGCTGCAGCCCGGGGGGTTCCTGCTGCCTGCCGGCTCCATCTTCTGCGGGGTTTTCGTGGTGTTGTGGCATGCTCTTCTATGCCTGTCGACTTCGTTTCCTTCTCCGGACGCTGACATGTCTAAAATTACGGAATTTTAACCTAGTTTTTCAGGTATAAAAGGGAGTGGTTTACTAGTCGTACTGCTACCGGTAAGTAGTGTGCGGCAGGCCCTGTCCTCGTTGTCGAGACTTGTGGTGGCCAACACCGAATTTTTGGTGCTAGATTGCCCTGGTCTCATTTGCGCAAACAGGTGTCAGCGCCTTGATGAGCGTTAGCGGCAGTGATGGGTCAAGATAAGAAAGTGCTTTCGTGTTTGGAGCAAAGCAGGGTTTCTCTCAAACGTGTTTGACTCCCAAGAAGGCAGAGCTTTCATGGAGAGTTTAGATTGCAGGATGAAGTCAGGAGTGCGTTTTTGGAAAAGGAGGAGATACATGGTTAAGAAAGCAGCTGAAGAGTGGAAGAAGAGGGAAGAATGCTTCATTCCAGTTAGGCGTGGTTTAATCCCCAGTTCTCTTGCACCTTTCAATACCTTTCAGATGCTGGAGAGAACTTAGAAAAAACAGCCACACAGCAGAGACAGACTGCTCTGTACCAAGCACCTTGGGGAGGGAACAATGGTCCTGATATCCTGTTGATGTAAAGAATGGCAGTGACAGATCCACTAGAGTAAGATAATCTACTGGACTTTTGGGTAGTTTGCCCTTCCATGAAAATCATCTGTCCAGGAGCAAACCTGCAAATGCTGTCTGTTTTCTGTTCTATAGGAGGTGGTGTATGCACTGATGAGGAGCTGCAGCTTCTTTGTCTCTTTTATACTTTAAAGTGGGCAGGGTTTTTTTTTCCACAAATTCCATCCTTGTCTGAACTGCCTTTCCCTTTCAAGCAGTGTTTCTTTGGCTGCAAACACATGGTGGAAGAAGATGTCTGGCTTCCCCCACTGGAGTTTGTATCATGGGAGGTTCTGCATGTATAGAGCAAGTAATTCCATGGTACAGTGTATACATTGCTAACTTGTTTTTTTCTTTTACTTCACTGCCAAAGTTCCTAACAATGGTGGCTGGTCTGTGCCACTGAAGAATTTTGAGGGTGTGTGAGGGAAACTGTCGGCTTTTTTGGTTGCCTGATGTCACTGTGCAAGAACCAAAAACAAAAGGAGGAAAAGGTCAGGATAAACAAGTTATTGAAGACAGCAGATGTGTTTTGTAGCCAGCTATGCAGGGGGATGGGTGTCCTTCTACGGTATGTACTGGTTCAGTCTGAGGTAGAGTGAATTTTCCTCATAGGCACTGGTATGGGGTGATGTTTTGTGCTGGAAACAGTGTTGATAATTCAGGCACATTTTCATTACTTCTGAGCAGGGCTTACTCAGGCCTTTTCTACTCCTCACCTCACCCAACTAGCAAGTGGGCTGGGGGTGCAGAAAGCTTTCGGAGGGGACACAGCTGGTACCAGCTGACTCAGTGGCTTTCCCAGGCCATATGGCATCACAATCAGCATGTAGTGCTGGAAGAAGGAGAAGGAAGCAGTTGTGGCCTTTAGGGTGGTGACATTTGTCTTCCCAAGTCACTGTTATGTGTGATGGGGCCCTGCTTTCCTGGGGATGGAGAACACCTGCCTATCCATGAGGAGTGCTGAATGAATTCCTTATTTCACTTTGCTTGAGTGAACAGCTTCTGTTTTCCCTACTGAACTGTTCTTATCTCAACCTCCACAAGTTTTCTCACATTAACCCTTTTGATTTTCTCCCCTATCCTGCTGTGAAGGGAGTGAGCAAGCAGCTGGGCAGTGCTTAGTTGCACTATACTGATCTGATTAGCAGTGGTATAGAAGCTTGCCAAAATGCTGGAAGCTGCACTTGTGTCTAGATGAATAGCTGAGGCTTCAGACAGGTGGACGGACACAGAAGAAAGTTTGCCTTGAAGACTGCTGTGTTGTGGCAGCTGTGTACAAATCAGTAAGCAGTACACTGAAAGGTGAGAAGAAGAGAAGGCTGTGTTGAGAGTAGTCATATTTAGGCTCTCTTCAGTAATACCAAGTCATTGTTATGGATTGATTTCTGTGTTAGCAACTTATGAAAATTAAAACAGTGAGTTGCAGTGGATTATGGGGTTGTGCAACTTTTTCCTCATAAAACCAGATGTGCACAGGACGGTTACCAACTTTTGGCTCTACTCTGAAAAGTACCTTGTGTGACATCAGAATTTTATTCCTTCTAGGGGCTGTTTGTTCTGGCTGATTCAAACTCCCTTGGATTTCCAGGAAGCATTCTTCAGCAGACCTGAATCTGGCATCTGGGTCATTAAGCTTTAGATTAAAACTTTGCTAATCCGCATTTTAAATTGCCGTGGCTGAGGTCAGAGTTGTGGTTGAAGTCTCACACATTATTCACTTAAACACAAAACTGGAGCAGCTTATCTGAAACATATTTTTAAAAAAATTAATTATGTATTCTGGTGGGACTTAAACCAAAGCACTCAACGGGATTAAATCAGTAGGAGAAATCTGTTCAGAGGTTTTGTATAAATTGATCAAACTATTTTTTAAAAACATACACAAGCTAGACTTAACGTGATTTTTGTCTAGCTTAAAGTGATTTAGGTCTTACACTTTTTCAGTAAAGAGGCTACAAAACACTTTGTAGCTCAAATTGAAAGAATAGTTATAAAAAAAGTATANTTTTCTGTAAAGAGGTATTTGCAAAATGAAAGATACTGCTTATGTTTTAAATACCTAAAACCAGTATTTTTTTCCCTGGTTGGCTGAGAAAGTCAGTACCTAGAAATTAAATATTTTGTATTTAGTTATTCTTGTAATTTCTTTTTACAAAGGGAATTGCCAGGGTTTTATTATTCTTCTTTTGTTCCTTAGTGGCATGGAAATAAAAGTTTTAGAAAGTTATTAGGTAGTCTTTAAGAGTGTGAGAGACTGCTTGTATGCTCCGTACAGCATCTTTTTTCACCACAGAAGAGTTCTAGTGTATGTGCGTGTCATGTTTAGGTACCAGGGTATGGAAGATACTCACCCTCTACTGTTACTGGGAGCTACTGTAGTCCAGTTTTGCTTTCTGCTCAGAAAGACATGGTGCAGCATGTTTTTCTGTGGTAGCTGAATGCTGCAGCTGCTCTCTGGGAGATGTAATCAATAGTGGCAAATATGTGAGCTTTGGTAGGATTGCGGGAAACATACTGTATCAAGACAGTGGCCAGATTTGAGTGAAATTGCATGATCATGATCTAAGCAAGCCCATTCACTCTGTCCTATAGGCCTATGTCCTGAATTTCCATAATACAGTTAATTAGTTGAAAATTAAAACTAAAGGTTTTAATGCATGAAGCCAAAAGAATGGACTTTTACTGAAGGGCTGCTTGCCTCTTTTGCATTTAATCATTGCTTTCTGCAGATTCCAAAGGAAATCTTCTGTACTACTGATGTAAATGTTTTGGATTTATCATACCTATCAAAGTATTTGAATTTTACATTACCGAATCATGGAGGCCAATTGTGTACTAATATAAAAAATGCACACGCAGCATACTTTCTGAAGCCATACTTTAATAATGAAATTTTCAGTACTACGATTGTTTCAGCTTCTGAGATGTTAGGAAATCCACTGTGAAGAGTACAAGTTATGCTCAAGCTCCAGTTTGCAAGGCGTTTCTTGCATTGGCAGGCAGGACCTTAGCCTGAGTGGGAGTTTATTGCCAGAGGAGCACTACCATAGCACAGAATTGATCCCTTGTTGGCTAATCACTTGTGTAAATCTACATTGCTATGGCTGTGGTAAGTAGATCTAGCGTGTCCTTTGTTGTCTTGTTCCTAGGTGGAGTAAGGACTTTTTAGCCAAATTTTGATAGACTTTGATTGCCTATTCTGATTTTCTTAATTGGTCAGTTTCAGCTGGAGAGATGGAAAAGTTTACTTCCAAACCACTTGGTTTATAACCACCTATTTTTGCCCCTTGACACCTCCCTTTGGCCTAACTGCGTCTAAAAGCCTAAAATGCATAGAGCACTCCCAGACCCCCAGAGGACTTGTTCATATTCTGTCATCCCTGCTGTCACTGTATATGCTTCTTACCTGCTTTGAAATGAGGGAAGTCTTCTTCTTTTGTGTATGTACCAGCACGTCATGCACTGGCATCCTGGTCCATGACTGTATTCCCAACTTCACTGAAGTCTCTGCTGCATGGAGACCGGGTGGGTTTTTTGGTCAATGAAAGTTGCTCAACCTGTTTTGTTGAATGTGTAGGTTGCTTTACATGAGTTAAAACAGTCAGATCTACCTCTTAAAATCTGTTCTCAGACCTGTCAGACCATGTTAAGAGGTTGACAACAGTAGCTAAAAGAAAAAATTCCTATGTTGCTCTTGAATTATTTCTTCACTAAGTTTTCATTATTGTTGGTACAAGTTTGTAAGTCTCTGTGAAGAGGCAATCTGTCCCAAAGAAATGTTCTTGACCCAGAGTTGTTTTCTACATCACTTTCAGAGGAGTTGCTGGGGTGATTTTCTCTTGTACTTGGGCTGAGCAGGCGAACGTGAGAAATCTGAGTCTGGAGATTCCTCCTGTCCTTTGGCCCATTGTGAAGCAGCAATAGAGTCTTTTCATAACTGCTCAGTTACTGTGCTGGCCCTCAGCACTGGCAGCTTCTGGGAAGGACCAAGTGATTACTACAATGGCAGTTCCTGCTAATTGATAGTAAAGTGTTTTCAGTATTTACAGAATCATGCTTTAAGCTGTTTTTTAAGCAGGAAAAAATAGAAAACATCTTCATTCAAATCATACATATTAAATTAAAAAAAAAACCAAAACAAACCCTAGCAGTGGTCTGAATTATAGCCTTTTCACCCTCCTATAACTAGTTTTCAATCATGTTCTGTAGCAGAGAACTGAGGGTAAAAATTGAAGTGTAAAAGGACTTAAAGCTCCAGGCTCTTTTTACCCTGCCCAAAAAGCATTCTGTCTCTTTTATCCTAGTGCTGTATTTCAGACCTTCCAGAAAATAAATGTTGCTCAGTAAATTGACTTCCATAAAGCTTGTCTAGCTCTGCCTACTGGCAGTACTTCTAGTGCTTTTTTCATGCTAGGCTCAGTAGCCACTGAGAGAACAGGTTGTCAATAGTTTGATCTTGTACACTTTCTGAATTGCCACGGTCTTGAATGTAGATTCTCAATATAACTCCTTTGGGAATTGACTTGAATTGTGACTAGCCACATTTTACATTGCCAAAAGTTTTTATGCTGGTACTAATTTAATGATGTTATGCAAAACAAGTCAATCCTTTTGCAAAAACAGCTCAGCATAGGCAGAAACAAGGGGTCATAATTTGTTGAACTTGAACTGCACTGAATGACAAAATGTTATTACAGAAAGCCTGTGGATATTTAAGATTTGTTTATTTTCTGTCTTTGTGAGACTGTCTGGTTTTTTTCCCCTAGATAAGCAACGTCTTGTTTTTTGTTTTACCACCCATATGTATGTGCTTGTTCCGTCAATACGCGATCTGCTTCAACAGTGGAATATATTTAATATGGATTCTGCTAGTTGTGGTTGGTAAGTTACTCTGTGTTTGCGAACTCATGTATGTACTGAGAGAGGACATCAGTTTTTCCTGCTTGTACTTGACTGTTTTTTAAAACAAAGCAGTCTGGACATCTGTGGAAGAGTTTGCTTGTACTCACTTAAAGCCAAAGCAGCCATAGTTTCTGGAGGGAAAATGCCTTTTGCAAACTGAGGTTGGAGGGAAATTTGACCGTAGTTCTGTTCCCTTGCAATCATTCCTTGCATACTCTCTTTTTTCTTATGTTTGGGTTTACTCTACAGCAGTGCAGTGCTGACCCTCTTTGCTTAAATAAGAGCTGAAGTGCCAGTGCAATTCAAGAGAGGAATAGGGTTTTCATTGTACTGGGAAGGCCCAGAGATGTAGATGTGAGATTCTGAAGTTTGTTCATTCCTGGAGGCACTTCAAGGGGTTAATCAGAGCCCTCTAGGGTAGTGTGATACTTCCCACCTGTAAATCTGTACCCTGGATCAGTCTTCAGATGGCTGCTTTCTCTCTTTGACTTACCCATCCTTGTGCTATTGAGAAAATTCTGAATCAGCATTTGGCACTTATTTCTTAACTGGTTTTGCTTTATACTTCTCCATCTGATGTTTCTTCATGAACATCTTTTCTAGTAGGAGCTGACATTTTTAGCTGCCACTTTTGTAATGTACTTTTCTTCATGATTAATGAGGGTATGATGACTTGGATTGCCTCTTAGTAAAGTTTGTGGTTTTTATAACCTTTTCTAGACCAATTGGTAGCTGCCATTTCCTGTGAAGGTCTGAGCATGAGCTGAGTGTTTCAGTCTATTATGGTACTGCAGCTGTTCATAATACTGTCTCTTGATTCATTCTTGCAGGAATTGGATCTGTTTATTTTCACGCCACCCTCAGTTTCTTAGGCCAGATGCTGGATGAGCTGGCTATTCTCTGGGTTTTGATGTGTGCTCTTGCCATGTGGTTCCCTAGGAGATACCTGCCCAGAGTTTTCCGAAATGACAGGTAATCGTATAATGATACATGTACACTTTCGTGTTTTTTTGAAATGTCTTGTGCTAACGTCTAAACCTGCACATAATGGCGTCAAGTTATCAACCTTACCACTATAACTGCTATTTTCTCTTACTCCATTCTCTCAAGTTGCTTGTATCTCATTCAGCCCATTTTATTCAAAATTCCTAAGTCAGCAGTTGCTGGTAGTGGGATTTGTGTCCTGTAACTTCAGATGATTAGATGAGATTACTTGACTCTGGAATTGTCTGTTCTTGTTGATTCTAGGGAGACTTCTATGATGACTAGTTTATATAACTTATAGCTAATGTAGGAGAAGCCATCTTTCACTCTTCCTTTCGTATATCCCGAAGTGTTTGTACAAGTGAACCTATGGAAGTTAGCTGAATGTTCATCTGAATTTTTAAGACAATGCTTAAGGATGATATTTAGGTATTCAAAGGCTTTTCTTTAGAAATCAACTGTTGTAAAGGGATTTTTCCCTTTTTCTTGAGGTTTAAAAAATATACCGTTTAAACCATTTGATTGTGCTTTGTGCCCCCATAAAAACATTGTGTTGTTCTTTTTTGCAGTAAAGAAGTTGAGGTAATGGAAAGGTTTGAATTGCAGCATCAGTGTTGTTCTCTCTGAAGATAGCTAAGACTGCTGCCTTTTGCCATCTTACTTTGTTTGTTTGATTGTTGGGAGTTTTGTTTGTTTGTTTGTTTTCTTGACAATATGCCAGGTTAGAAGTTGCTAATGCATGGAGAGAAGTTTGGTGCCTAGTTTGACCATACCTCATAATAACTTGCACTGGGTAGAGTGTACTTTTAATTACTCTATACAGCTGATGTGTATCGCCCACTTCTCTTCAACATCTTCGTAAATGACTTGGACTTGGACACAGGACTGGAAGGAATACTAAGTTTGATGACCGCACTGAACTGGGAGGAGCTGTTAAATCCCTTGAGTGCAGAGAGGCCTCCACAAATGAGAGCAATCACAAACCAGGACAACTTCAACAAGGTTAAGTGCTGGATTGTGGAATGGGGCAACCTTGGATGTACGGACAGACTGGGAAATAAGATGCTAAAAGAGCAGTGCCATAGAAAGGCACCTGGGGGTCCTGGTCAGTGGCAAGTTGAACGTGAGTCGGCAGTGCCTTGGCAGCCAAGAGGGCCAACCCTGTCCTGGGGACATCAGGGACAGCATCACCAGCTGGGCAAGGGAGGGGACTGTCCTGTTCTGCTCTGAGCTGGGGCAGCCTCACCTCCAGTGCTGGGGGCAGTTCTGAGCACTGCAATATAAGGAAGACATTAAACTGTTAGAGAGCATCCAAAGAAGAGTAAGAAGGATGTTGAAGGGTCTGGAGGGAAAGCTGTATGAGGAGTGGCTGAGGTCACTTGGTTCATTCAGTTTGGTGAAGAGGAGATTGAGGGGAGACTTCACTGCAGTCTTCAGTACCCTAGTGAGGAAAAGAAAAGGGGCAGGAACCAGTTTCTTCTCTGTGGTGACCAGTGACAGGACCTGAGGCAGTGGTCTGAAGCTGAGTCAGGGGAGGTTTATGTTGGATATCTGGAAAAGGTTTTTCACCCCAGAGGGTGGTTGGGCACTGGAACAGCTCCTCGGGGCAGTGGTCACAGCATCAACCTGAGAGAGTTCAAGAAGCATTTGGACAGTGTTCTCAGGCACATGGTGGCTCTTGGGGATGGTGTTGTGGAAGGCTAGGAATTGGAGGTGTTGATCCTGCTGATGCCTTCCAACTCAGCATGTTCTATGATTCTTTGTGGTTTGATGTGGGAGTCTGCCCTGTCCTGGGCGATCCCACAATGTGTAAAAAGTCCTCTTCTCCAACCCGCCTTGCTGAAGAATCAGTCTGGAGTCTTTTGCTCTTGTTCTCAAGGTTGTCTTTATTATCTTGTCTGATACAATTTCTTTCTGCCCTGCAGCCTGTGCCCTGCTTGGGAGTTCAAGGTACACTGCCCGCCCTCAAGCCTGAGCTGTCCTTTTATACTATCAACTACGTATTTAATATTTACTATTAATTTCCAATC
>VXBU01013531.1:23137-38278 GCA_013400315.1 Bombycilla garrulus
AATCCGTGACCCTTACATTACATTGTCCAGTTCTCTGACAAACCAATCCAAAATGCCACCCTGGCTTAAAGATGGATGACAAGAAGAAGAAGAAGAAATAACATGCTATGTGTAAAAATTCTCCATCTTGACTCCCAGAGCCTGCTGTTCAGAACATCAAACCCCCCTGTACAAAGCTCAAAACTTTCTTCTTTTGCTCTGTAATTATTACTATTTTACTATTTGAACTCTGGTGACTTGCAGTTCTTCTTATAAATTGGTAATTTGTCCCATGGATTAAAATCAAAGCCACAGGCACTCTTGCTGGCAAACCAAGGTCTTTGATCCTCCTGCCAGGGCTAGAAAGCCTCCTGGCCAGGGTTCAGGTCATTCTGGAATATCACAGGAACCCCCTAGGTTCCAACAGTTGCATTGGTGTAAATTTAGTATTTCTGCATATTACGGTATAGTGTTATTACAGAACATCGTCAGCTTAACAAGCTTTACTGGTGTCTTTCGGTTTATAATGTGACTCTTAGATGTCCAGGTCAAATGAAGAAATCAGAGTCTTAAATTTATATGTAATTTATGTAAACTCTGTAAATGAGCCCCCAGAAACCTAGAGGTTACATTTTGCCAATTAGTGTCTTCTGATATTGCAGAGTAGGTTCATACTATGGGCCAAGATGTTAAACTATTGGATTGTAAATGAATAACAACACTTTGGGGTTTCTGGGGTTTCTGTTTAACTTTGTGTTAAAACCGTAAATACTGAGATGAAAGATCTTATCGTATCCTTGCACTCCTCAGAGAAAGTGTCAAGACAGTTACTTTCTAGGGAAGGTCTTGATTCCTTTCTGAAGTATGCTGACATTGGGCAACGACCTCTGCTGCTTTGAAGGCAAACCAGCAGAAGGAGTTAACTCCACACAAATACATTGCGAGGGGTTCCAAGTCAGAATTATAATAGGAAAAATTTGCAATAAAGGCAATAGTACAGAAGCATTGGCTTAAACTGACAAAGTCAGAATACGACCAGACACCCTGTTGGTCAGGGTGGTGTCAGCTGTCCCATTGGAGTGATGGATGTGGTCTTGTCGAAGTGGTGATCCTGTAGAAAGATCTGGTCCTTCTCTGGAAGTCCAGTGGATTACTTCCCCCCAGGGTGAGGCATCTCACTGTGGGATGATGTAANGTTAACTCCACACAAATACATTGCGAGGGGTTCCAAGTCAGAATTATAATAGGAAAAATTTGCAATAAAGGCAATAGTACAGAAGCATTGGCTTAAACTGACAAAGTCAGAATACGACCAGACACCCTGTTGGTCAGGGTGGTGTCAGCTGTCCCATTGGAGTGATGGATGTGGTCTTGTCGAAGTGGTGATCCTGTAGAAAGATCTGGTCCTTCTCTGGAAGTCCAGTGGATTACTTCCCCCCAGGGTGAGGCATCTCACTGTGGGATGATGTAAGTCTATAACTCATTCTGAGGAGTTGATGGCCCATGAGTGGAGATGGCCCTCCTTTAGGCTGAATGTGCATTGGGCAGCTGTTGCAAACAACTGACCATTAACTCATCAGAAGGTGCTATAGATGGTGATAGAATGCATACCTTACATTGTAACCCAAGACAAAGCCCTAACCTAGAACAGGTTTGGTTAATACTTTCAAGTTTTTTGCTTTGTCTCACTAATCCTCTAATATTATGTCTATTGTGTGCTTACAGCTGTACTCTTCACTTCCTTCATGCTCATCACACTTTGAATTTTCAATGCTGAAGATGTTATTATCTACCATGACCAATTTGTGATGTATTTATTCATTAAGACATTCGTGTCAAATCAGAACTTCCTACTTAAGTAACTTGTTGCTTTCCAGCAGAAAGAAAAACATTAAAGCAAAAAGCAAATAGAATGAGCCTAGGTGAAAGTAATGACACTTGTGGCCATGGAATGGTACTGTACAAATATACTGAGGCCCTACTTCAAACCCAGAAGGCCATTCTTCGACAACAATTGTTTTAAAAAACTGTGGGTCAGTAGGTAAAAGGCAGTGTGTGATCCTTTTCCTGTCATAGCCCAGCCATAGACTGGATGTGCAAATGTTTGAAGTGCAAACCTGAAGTTTAAACAAGAGTTAACATATATTTAATTTAAAAGTTGTCAGGCTGTCTACACAGGGCACAATAGTGATTTCATATTTACTAAGAATATACAAAATTTTAGTCTTATAAATAAGTCTGGGAATTTCTCACCTACTGCTGAATTCGATTTAGGAAATGTTTTAACTTAGCATATAAGTTTTAGTATTTTTGAAGGCTCTAAAGAGATAAAGGAAAATAAAGCAGACTGTAACATAGTTGTAGAATTTGGGACAGTAACAATAGGAAAATATCCTAAAAATACATGTTAAAAGCTTGAAGAATGATGAGACAGAACATTTTTGAGAAGTACAGTGCTGTGTGCAGAGGTAGATTAGACCTAAATTTTGTTACATTGTTAAAACAATGTTGAAATTTCTGGGTTTAGAAACGAAAAGTTTTGAATTAAAAGCAGATTCTCTGCCCATATAAACTCTGTTCAGGAGCCGATTTAAAGCTGCTGTGGGTGTCCTGTCTGGAGTTACCACCTGCCTGGCCTTCATTAAGCCTGCCATTAACAACATCTCGCTAATGACGCTGGGAGTTCCCTGCACAGCTTTGCTCATTGCTGAGTTGAAGAGGTAAGTACAGTTCTCCTGAATGCAGGCAACATTGCCTTCTCAGGTCCTTAGGACACCATGACATGATAACACTAGGTCTGGCTTCAGTGCCTGTGACAGCAGATCAGAAATGCTTCTACCACACGCAAGAGCAAATCTAGTCTAAATTTGCTTGGCATTTCTGACATTTTTGACAAGGATTTCTTTTCCCCACTAGGTCAGATATTTTCTGTGTTCTTGCAACATACCTCTTGCTTCAACCTGATTTAACTCAAATTCGTTTATTTATAGTGAAATTAAGGCCTAGGTTTCACTTGATGGACAGCATTTTTTCTGTATATTGTGCATAAGGATCAGGGGATGTCATTGTTGCAGTCTGGATGCTAGTGGGAATGTGGAGCAAGGCCCAAGCATCCGTGGAAGATGTTCCAACTCCCAAAGTTGTACTGGGAGTCTTGCATGACTTTGTCATCTGATATGAATAATATGATGGAGTCAGAGTGACAAAGATGCAGTTAATGACTACATTTTGGAGGATAGGTGTCAGTCAAGGCCATAGAAATCATAAAACCAGAATGCAAATAGAAAAGAACCAAGACAAATTTCCGCATTTTAGAGAGTTCTGTTACAGTGATACTAGCAGCTGTCCAGAGCCTTTTTTTTTTCCTTCTCTTCACCTACTGCAAAAAGAAGCAGAGGAGTACCAGCATTTGAACTTGTCCTTTTTTCACCTCTTCTTCAGTGTGTGAGAAAGATTTTACAACTTACATGTGCTCTTGTATGTTACATATGTCCATCAGAACAAGTTAGAGCAAAATGTCTTAATTTTGGTTGCATCTGTTAGAATAGAGATGTTTCTGTTTGCTACATTACCCTGATCTGCCATTGCTATACAAAGGAAGCCTCTCCAACAATGTTTTGCAAAGGTGTTCATGAGTCTTTTCTTGTTAGACATCCTTCTGTGTATTTCTGTGGTCAAAGATACTTGGAAAGAGCGCACAGGTTAGTTGTGGACAAGGTCAGTAGGGGAACAATATTGATGGTGTCTCATTTTGATGACAGCACAAAGGAACTACTGACAGGGCAAAGGGACATCTGGTTGTGGCACTGGATAAGCTGTGAATTCTTTGAATTCTGTATCAGTTTTCCAGGCATGAGCTCCTGAGGAACTTGAAAGGAGAAGTTGTTAGTGTCTCCTAAGTTTGAGTACTGTTGTTTCAAATCTAGGAATTGTTATGCCCACAATTATTTTTTTTTTCAGAATTCTTTCTGCACGGTCATTGTCCTGGTTTGGGACAGATCTGGTAGGAAATCCAGCATAATAAAGTCATCCCAGGACAGTCATATGTTACTAAAATGTCTGGAGTTTCCCCGTCCTTTTTTAGGGAGGAAATTAAGGACAAAGATAGACCTTTTTTTTCAATTGGTGAATAAAAAGGGACCAGAAGTGACATAGGGCCCTCTTTTGTTGTGCATTGGGATGGTTTAATACTGCTGATATTTGTGGATGAATTCCTAAGTGTCAAAGGCAAATAAAAAGTTTTTATTTTAAGCTATGCTTATTGTTTTGAAATTTAAAGGGTTACATTCCTGTAAACTAAGAGATAAGGAGTCATCTTATCCTCTTTTGCCGGGGGAAAATTAATCTAAGCATTATTTTAAAAGTTTGCTATTTTTCCATTCTGTGCTATCATAGCCAGAAGGGAACTTCACATCCAAGTCTGGTAGGCTGCAGTGGAAATTCTTCTGTGATATTTGGGGAAGAAAGAAAAAGATGCTTCTGTACCATGCTGACATTTTTGATATTTTAGACCAAAACGCCTGGTTGTTATTCTTATTCTAGGGTGTGTCAATTTTGTACAGAATTCTGGGGAATTGGAACCACTGTGTTTTCAAATTAAAATTTTCTGCTTTATGTTTGTCTTTGATGAGGAGATAATGTTGTCAAAAAAGAGCATTACATTCTTAGATGTGGACCTGGTAAAGTAGAGTGTATGACTGGGAAGTATTGTGGGTAGGAGGTGATCAAAAGGTAGTCAAGTGTCCTTGAATGACAAAAAAGCTGTTAAACTTTATTCTCATTTCTGTCACAACGAANTCCTTTGATTTGCCTAGTCCAAGCCATTGAGATTATAATGTCATCAAGTTAGTAGCTATTTAGGGCGTTACCATCAGGCATGTAGCTTCCTCCGTGTGAAGATAGATGCCAGGATATTGTTGCTCAGCTGACTTCAGAGCCTTGAGCAGTGAAGGTTTATCCTAGTTTCTGGTCTGACCATTACTATT
This sequence comes from Bombycilla garrulus, assembly GCA_013400315.1. Classification (NCBI taxonomy): domain Eukaryota; kingdom Metazoa; phylum Chordata; class Aves; order Passeriformes; family Bombycillidae; genus Bombycilla; species Bombycilla garrulus. The sequence continues at coordinate 28,102 of VXBU01013531.1, forward strand.
TGATTCTTCTGCTAGAAATCTGACTGGGGGAGAGCCTTGCTTCATTATCACAGGTTCCTTTATTCCCTTGACTAATGAATATTTTAAACTTTTAAGTTAGTTAAAAGTTTAAAATATTCCTTTGGATACAAAGGGAGATACCTGGGTAAATTTAATCAATCATCATTGCACTGGTCTGAAGAAAAACTGGAATGCTTTTTTAGGGATTTCAAGTCATTAGAAAATAATGCTGCTGGAAGTATGTGTTTACGTGTCCCTTAAATAGCAGATGACTGGAGCTCAAAAGTGTTTGCAGAAATGCTGGTATTTGAATGATTGGTTCTTGTTAAACAGAGAACATTGTGCATTGTGTAGATGAAAGGGGAAATAGAAGTGCAAGATTTGTGGGATCCAGTTTTCAGAATAGAGTAGGATACGATCAGGGCAGCATGACTGTGTCTTTTAGACCCTCAGCTAACATGTTCTGTTTTAGTTCTTAGCAGTGTCCATGTCTGTTGAGAAATAAAAGAAAGGCTACATGTCCAGGTGGTGTTTGCATTACATCCCTTCATTGTGGTAAAAGCAGTGGCTTTGCAGTCTCCTGCTTCCTCAGCAAGCATGTCCTCACCCCATCTGAAGCACAGTTACTGCAGAAACTGAAGACTCCATGATGGGTGATCTCAGAAAACCCAGGAGTATTGCAGAGATCAGCAGATCTTCTTCTGATCTTTCTGATGTAAAGTAGTCCTTTGCAGAACACCATAAACATATAGTCTTAAGTTTATGAAAGTAATTTGCAGTACATTACAGTGGTACTGAGCAAACCTGTCATAACAGTCTGTACCACTGCTATGGCTGAACTTGTACTGGGTAAGTAAGCCTTCGGTTTTCTTTTGTAGCCTTGAATTCTTTGAACCATGCAGGTTAATTGCCTTTTCCTCTTGGTATTCAGTTAGTCAGGTCCTGACTAAAGGAGCTCTTAAGTTTGAAGCCAAACATCTTACCTTAAATGGGATGCAGTTGCATGTGTTTATCTCCTTCAGACATGTCCAGGAATGCCTCATATTCTCAATACACACATCCATTCCTTTGTCAGAGCACACAGGCAGTCATCTGGGTAGTCTAGTTTGATCTGTCAAATAAACAAAATTGATTCGTATGCGTATCTGCTTAGGTACATGGTTTAGTGCTGTTAGGAACAGTAGTACCTCTCACTGAGGAGTATAAATGCCTTAGCATTAACAGAAGTCTTTATACAATAACAAATACTAGCAAATGTGAGCATTTGCTGCATGGCTGGTTGCTAATGAACAGCATGTGTAACTAATCACTAGTTACACCCCTCCCTAGGTATAGGAATAGTTTGATGTTTACCCATTGGGTATTTAAGACAATACCCAAAACACAACTACTAAAAGGTTAAAAAGTTTTGTTTTGTTACCTCACCTCTGCCTTGTATCAGAGCCAGAACTACTGTGAGTGAAGTTCATCTGTTAAGTACATTTATAGTGGAGTCATTTTAATGATGTGTGCCTGGCATTTTTTTTTGTAACTGCTTATTTATGTTTTTCTCCTTAGGTGTGAAAACCTGCGTGTATACAAACTGGGTCTCTTTTCAGGTCTTTGGTGGATGCTAGCACTTTTCTGCTGGATCAGTGACAAAGCATTTTGTGAGATCTGGTCCTCATTTAACTTTCCCTATTTGCACTGTGTATGGTAAGTGTTGTGTATAAAGTCCAAGAGTTTGATTCAAATGTGATCCATCCTCACCACATTACCTTCTGTGCTGCTTGGTGACAATTTCTGGTTAGTTGTAGCCAGAATTAATGGTAAGATTTTATAAGCCCAGAACAAGACTTGTGCTATTCAGGGTGGCAGATTTAGGAGTCTCTTAGACCTGATCATATTCTCAAGCCACTAAGTTGATTAATTGTAATTTAATTCCTTGCCATAGTGGTTACTAAAAACTATAGCTGTGACTATGAAAACTTACACTGCCATTGATAGTAATGGTAATCCTCATGATGAATGAGGATTAGTGATTAATTAATGGTGGTGAAGTGGAGGAGCCTTTTCTCTTCCACCAGCTAGCAAATCATGGTTACTTACTAGAGGTTCCATGTCTCAGCATTTCTGCACATACGTGACAGGTGCAGAGAAGCCAAAAAACTAGAGCCTGTTTAGACTAGGGATAAACTACAGTATTTTAGGTATTTTAGTTTTCCTTCTTCTCTGTATTCCTTGCCTCCGTGCAAAGGACAGGCAGCAATTCTGTGGGGGGCTTGTGAGAAGATGGTGAAGGACAGACTGATTTTAAAGTATGGTGATAGAGTTAATTGCTTTACTGAATNTTCCCAGGCACATTTTGATTTGCATTGCGGCATATCTGGGATGTGTCTGCTTTGCTTACTTCGATGCTGCCTCTGAGATCCCTGAGCAGGGCCCTGTCATAAAGTTCTGGCCCAGTGAAAGGTGGGCGTTCATTGGAGTTCCCTACGTCACCCTCCTCTGCGCACACAAAAAAGCATCTGTGAAGATTACATGAAGTTGGAAGCCATGGAATGGGGATGGATTTTCAATTTATATTCCAGCACAGACATTATTTATATAATGATATATGATTGGTATTGTATTTTCTCTTCTTCCTAAGATAGACAGCACTTCAAGTGTCATGGGAAGAGGAGGGAAGTGTGTTCATTCCTCTCTGAAGAAGAGAGAGGAAGCAGGAGCACTGGGGCACTTGAACACTAAAGTAACAAAATGGCTTCTTTGTTTTTTGCACTGTATTTTTGATGTAGCATTTCTCTTGATACAAGCTCTTTTCAAACACTAGGGTCAAAGAATGATCTTTTTGTAGTAGGTCACCTCTGTGCTTGACCCACTTCTTTTGTCACTTTCTTTGTGAAGGAAGGCAGTCCAAGATGCCTACTTGCCATCCTGTGTCCTTAGCTGTGATTTTGCTGTGCTTACATATGGCCACAAGAGTGTGCTCAAAGCCCAGGCTAGTCCCAGCCTGGTGTGGCACCCAGGCTGTGCATCACTTTGGAACACAGCATACATGGTTGCTTCCCGAAGTACAACAGGAGATGAGTGTTTGCAGCTGGATTACTCTGTAGGTGCAGTTAGGCAGAGTAAACGCCTAGGGAGCTGACAGAAGTCCCTAAAACTGGATAGGAGTTAAGGGATTTTATTGTATTTCTACTGTCCTGTGAATAATTGTATGCTGCATATTTCCTTCTTGCAGAAATGTCACAGAAATCATTCTCTACCTCTTGAGACATGTTTGGTGTTGAATTTGGCATTGAGGTGCTCACAGAAGTGGGAACATTACCTTCAGTAAGATCTCAGGTCAGGATTGATTGACAGTGTGTTTAAACTAAAAACTCACAGGTGCTTAGCTGCACGTATAATTTGAGAGCTGACTTCTCACCAATGAATTGCAAAAATAGTCCTGTCCTCTGCTGGTTATACTTGAGAAAAAAGTAGATTAGCTTTTAAGCTGAAGACCTAGCTTTAAATGAGCAGCGGAATGGGATATTGAGTCTTGCATTCTTGCAAAAGATTCCAAATTTCTGGTTTTTTTCAGTCCATTTCGTAAAGATAAGGGGTGTCTAGGTCCATTTAGTTTTAAGATTATTGAGGTGTTGAGGTTCAGGAATGGCTATAGTTCTTGCAAGCAATTAACACAAGGCCTCTTTAAAAAATGGTGCAAAGTGCAGGCATGTTTTTCAAGTATGAGCAATTGTAGCTGCTAATAGCTGCAGTTTTGGAGAAAAAAAGGGTCTATTCACATTCCTCAGAACTGTAATGTCAGAACTCTAAGTAGAATAAGGCTTTGAATGTACACTTTTATTAATAAGCGGTTCCTTTTTTTTATTATTAGACCATGAAAATGATTTTCTCTTTTGCTTACACATCTCATGTACAGTATCATCTTTATAAAAGTGGCTTTTAGCAAGAACTTTGGGCTGAATTAATTTTCAAGCATTTTAAAACTTTAAAATGTTCATATTAAAATTTATATTTAGAAAGCAAGAAGTAAAGTGTATGCTGATACTCTTGAAGCAAATTGTTAGTGGGAGGTATGACTTTTTCATGAGACCTTCAAAATAGTTGAGTAGACTACTATCAGATGACTGCCAAATCATAAAAGCAGCATAAAACCTTTCCAGTGGAACAGTACATATTTATACCTATTTATACCTACCTTATTCTGCATATATATTTACTGGTAGATTTGAAACTTTTTTTTTGACACACACTGATAAAGTTTTTGTATGAAACCTGTTTGATGTTGTGATGTTTGTTACTCTTTGAAACACAGCTATTTTTTTCCTTTTGCTTCCTCTCCCCCTGATTATGAAATGCTCAGCTTCAAACACTTCTCAGGTATTAAAAGTTCTGGTATTAGATCCTTACACAGATAGGATTGCTGGCTGGAACCCAGCTAAGTTTTCTGATGCCTAACATGGCCCTAATTTGCGTAAGACTTTTTGCTAGTGTTTGCTAAATTATTATGTTATGGTAAGTTATTTTCAATATTGCTTGGGAACCTAATAAATGCAGACATAATGTACTATTCAAAATTACTGGAGCCTTTCTACTTAGTATTTTGCTTGAAAGCAACCTGTGACACAAAGGGCTGTAGTTAATCTGCTGTCTGTTGCTATCCTCTACTCTGCAGAGTCTGACTGCTCACAAAGAAGTAATTTTGTAATTTTAAAAAAATCTCAATAGGGCATTCAGCTATTGAAGAAGTAAATTAATGCAGATAACAGGCCAAGAATTATCTCCTGTGTTTTTATTATCTAATCTCTGGCCTTTTTACCCTTTGTGGGAGATTTTTGTGAACAAAGATCATTATGTGTTGTTCAAAGCTTTGCTGTAGAACTGGTTGGAGTATTCCTCTATAACAGCAGCTCACCACTTTTAGATTTAGCTATTGCACTTTACATTAAATTAGTATTAACTTATATAACTGAAAATAGCTACACTAATTTCAAAAAACTTAAAACATACATTTTTACAGGGTTCACAGTTTTACAGATTGCACCTACATGATAATATTAGCACCCAAAGACCCAAAGAAGTGTATTATTGGCATACAGAAGGGTATGTGCTCTGAATCATACAGATCGATAGAGTATGCACAGGGAGCTGTATTACATTGCAGTATAAAATAATTTATATGCGCCTGAAGGTTTTAAAGCCCCAGAATGCTTTCTTTCCATGCCGGCAAAAGTGAGTTAGTTCCTAGTGTTTAGGTTCATTTAGTATTTTGGTCTGTTTAGTGGGATACAATACTGTGTTGAGCGTATTGTAAATATTGACATGTATATATCTATCATTCCTTTAATGTTAAACTTCAGGTTTTTTAAGAAAGAATTGTTAGTTTTCAGTGGTAACAAACACCCAGTTCGCAGAAATTAAGAACTCAGAAAGTACTTTGTAAGGAATGGTGTAGGGTTGGGGCTTTCTTCTCTCTCCATTTAAGTCTGTATACTAAATGTTTGTGGAAAACATGTAGTACTTTGTGGCATTAAACTGTATTTGGAGTAAATATTGTTTGCTTTTTTCATACATCATGTTTGAGGAGAAGAATGCAGCTGGCGGTGTAATGCCTTGAACTATAAGGATAATATTTTCCATACACAGTTATCAGCAATTCTGACTTTCTGAGGAGGAAGCAGATTGCATTAGATAGAAGACCATTAATTAGTGAGATAGTGATTACTTTGCTTATCAAACTGGTTTTTGAAAACTGCAAGATTGTGAATCGACAAAGATAAGTAGCAAGAAATGGTTAAAAATGAGTGGCCTGTATTTCCACAAATAGACGAAACTGGGTCAGAGTGAGTTCATTTGGGAAAACAGTGAGGATTTTCAGTGTTTGTTATCTAAGACTACTCTTCCAATTTAAGGGAGTGAGATTGTGGTTATGTAATAGCCTTGCACCTGCCCTTCCCCTCCTGCTTCCTTTTTACCATGGTTCCTCTCACTTCATGTAAAAGACCATTTTTGAGAGTCATGGATCCCCATAAGCAATTATAATCAAGCTGGAAATAGCTGTTTTGTGAAAGCATAGCTATAATTCAAGAATGTTACTCACTCAGAATTAATGTCTATAGCTGCTAAAAATTCAAAAACAGCTGGTGGGCTGGCTCATATATTGTTGTGTCACTCAGTCTGTTCTTATCTGAATTTATGGATGTGGTTTCCCATGGAAACAAGAGGAGCGTCATCATACCACAGCATTTCTCTGGTAGCTTCAGAGCGCCATGCTTATTTTGTCCACATTAAGGCAAGAGCCTTGGAGGTAATTTTCTACAAACTGTGCAAAAGATGGTCAGGTAGAAAAGCCAGGCCTCTCAGACAAGCTATTGTTGAAATAGTAGAGAACTTACCCAGGGAGGAAATCAAAACAGTGCTCAGTTTCTGGATTTGCTTTTCGTGTGGTTTGTACAGCTACAGCATCCAGAGCTCCTTACACATGGAAGGAATTTCACATGCTTCTGTTCCAGAAATAGAGGAATTACTTTCTTGTGTAACACACAGAGATCAATATTTTACTCCAAACTTAAAAGGCAGAATTCCCCCAAGAGGTTGGTTGGCATTGTGTTGTATTGCTATACTCCAGGCTGTCAGTTAAAGACAGTGCAAGCTGAGAAAGACTGCAGTTCGAAGGAGGTGACTTCCATGCCACAAACTCAGGAACCATAAAAACTTGTTTGTAAATTTCCAGCACGTTGTGAGGAGGTGAGTAGGTGTTGGTTAAAAACAGGTTGTGTACCTAATTTAGTTTTCTTCTGCAACAGGGTGTTTGCTGTCCCTGTGGCTGTAGAAGAAACTGTGCTGCTAGATTTTGACACATAAGCATTCTAGCATGGTTTGCAAGGACATTATTATAATAGTGGTAGAAAATCTGTGTTTGGAAGAAGTTCTGTCTGTGGATTTTTGTAAAATTGTTTGGATAGGTGTTTCTGAGCCATCCTAGGTGATCCATTATATTCCTGGGTGACCTTCTGTTTAATTGCTCAGCAGTGCCCATATAAAATTTACTGATAAAGTATGGGAAGATTTGTTGATACTGAGAAAGAAGTCTAAAATCTGAAGGTGGTTGGCTGAATTAAAAAAACACAGAAAAACAAGAACAAAATTGACTAAGAACAATGTATTAAACCTATATAGTTAGTGACAATGCTGAATGCAGAATAACTAAGAAACTTCTCAGTACAAGAACTGAAGGATTAGTGTGGATCAGGAGTCAAATATAATACAATAAGACATCACCTCATTAAAAAGAAAAAACCCAAAATCATAGTGGAAAAAATCTTTTAAGACAGGAAGAAATCCTTTCCTTCAGAGAATACCAATGAGGATTGCCAGCAGTTGGAAAAAACAAAAGGTGTATATGGAGAAAGAGACTTAGCCTTAAAAAACAGTGTGAGATAAATACAAACATGATGCAAGTATGTAGAAGGAAGTGTGTAAGGATTCAGGGCATTAGGAGAGGGAAGGTGCAGGAAATGCAGGAGTAGACTGTGGAGGATCAGCATCTCTATCTCTTAATGAAGGTAGATATTTAAGGAGCTATTGAAGAAGCTGTAGGCATTTGTATAGGACATGGACATGGACGTGGACACTGCTGATCATGCCTTGGGAGAGTGATATGGAGTAGCTGGTGACAGTCTGGAGACCAGACAACTGATATTTTTCCCTCTTGTTGCTGTGCACATGGGCTGGACAGAATGAATTGTGGGCAGAGGTGAAGATGAGTTGGCTTGATTGCACAGAGAAATACCACCTGTACATAAGAGCATAGTTGTGGGCATTACTGGAAAGTAATTGTCAAATTTGTGTAGATTCTTAGGTTAGGAAGAATCCAGGAACGCAAATGCCAAGCCATGATCATGCTTATGAGAAATCTGCTGTGACACTGACACTTTACAAAGCCCAGTCTCTTTGGAGAGCACAGAATACACAAAATCACACATTCTAGTCAGAATATTCTGACTAGAAAGGGACTCACAAGTATCATTGAGTCCAAATCTTAAGCAAGTGGTCTGTATGGGGATCAAACCCTTGACCCCATAGTGTTATCAGCACTATGCTTTAACCGACTTAGCTAATTTTTAAAAATGGAAAGGCCCACACAGCACTGGATATGCAGACATCAGATAGGAGTCACTTTTCTCAGCAAAATCGAAAGTCTGCTTGGGAAATAGCGGGGCTTACTGGCAGAGCTTTAAACTAGATGTGATAAGGGAGTGGGACAATATCAGTCTTGTCCCTAGCAAGCTGTAGAATGAGAGGCAAAGGTTAGAGGCACAAGGTGCTCCAAGGGCCCTCAGAGTCTGAACTGTGTTGGAGCACACCTGCAGTTTTGCAGAAATGGGCCAGAGACTCCTGAGGTAAGAGGAGTCAACAGAGAAACACCAGGGAAGCATCTCAAAAGAATTAAGTGGTGCACCTCTAGGAAGGTGGCACTGCTGACAGCCCAGCTGAGGTCCCTGCAGTGCCAAGAAGTTGGTTTTGTCTAGGTTACATGTTGGGGAATTGCTTGTCATGCTTCTGCTGCTAGCCAGGCGGCCCCACCGCCATCGTGTGGGCAGTGGTGGCTGTCACGGTGCTGCTGCTATTTAAAGCCTCTCTTCATGCAGGGTGCTGGGAAGGGGAAGCCACCATCTCTGCCCCTGCCCTTTTGCTCACAGTGTGGCTGGCTAAGGGAGGTCAGGCAGGCAAGGAGAAGCCATAGGCTGCACTGAGATGGCAGTGGCGGTGGCAGCTTATTGCCACACACCACACCAGGGATGGATCCTGGTGGTGGCACTTTTCCTCTCCTGGAAAAAAAACGTTCCTGTGCGGTTCTGATTTTTCTTCTTAAATATATCATCACAGAGGTGTTACCAACCTCTAATTGGGCCAGCAACATGTCCATTTTCAGAGCCATCAGAGATTGACTCTGTAGGACATGGTGGAAGACTCTAGCAGCTTTTCACAGAAGCTTCCCCTGTGGCCCCCCAGCTACCAAAAACCAGGCTATGCCGAACCAATATAGTCAGTTAACTTTGTAAAACTTGTTTTTCATGTATATCATAGACTATATTAAACATTCTTAGAATTAGAAAGTGATCAGTTTAATAAGTACTAAACAAGGAAAATACCAACAACCTACAAAAATAAGAACAAAATTCTAAGGGAGTTGTTTTGATTCTCATATGTAACCTTGGTATCAATGGGGGCATGGAGAATACAAAGAATATAAAAGATACGGAAGTTTTCTCTGTATGACTTTCATGGGACTGGGTGAAAGGTGATACATATTTTGGTCAAAAAAGAGCAATGCAAGATGGTCACAGCATGAAGAAGTATTGAAAGACACATCATCAGCAACCACACAGGTACAAAATGAAAGCAAAAGCACTTGTATAAAGAAATACGCATTTAATGAAAAAGGATAAAAGTTATTGGAAAAACACTCAATATTTACATGACCACATACACTCAATATTTCCATGATTTACTGTGGGACTTCAGTCTATTTGCAATGTATCATTTGTGACCACGTTGTGTCAGGTACTCTTTCTCCATGAAAAAGGAAGTTAAAAGCCCTTGCAGATGCTAGTTTACAGTGGCAAGTAAATGACATGATCTCTTAAAAAAACTGTGCTCTGAGAGAAAGAAAAAGAAGAGTGCATATTTAAACAATGAACCATAGGACAAATCTGCATGAGTCTGAATATTGTGTTTTTATAGAAGTGATACCTTTTATTGACATAAATGACTACTTGGAGAAATTACTTAACAGCTGGGGTGCAAAACAAGTGCCTTACTAGTAAGTGGGGGGAAAAGGGCTGTTCAGGGAAGATATTCTGCTGACAAGAGGAAACTGCTAAATTGTCCATGAGAGGAGTGGGAAGGAAACTGTTATGAATGGGATTCTATCTGTCTGTCTTGGGTTGAAGACAGGTATCTGCTGGGAAAGGCAGAACCCTCCCTCAGAAACCCCACCCCTCTCTCCGAATTACTGAAATTAAGCGGCCTTCAGGTAAGATATGGGGAGGAATAACAGTCCTTTACAAATGAGTATAACAAGATACAAATGAACAATAACTACGGTATTAACAACAACTACAAAGAAAAAAAAGGTCAGGGACCCCCCTGCGGCAAAGCTGGGGAGAGGGATGGGGAAGTCCTT
>VXBU01013531.1:38819-61581 GCA_013400315.1 Bombycilla garrulus
GAAGGCTCTCCTCTTCGTCATTGTCCACTGGGCGACACTTTGGGTGGCACATACGCACTAAGCTTTTGGATTACATAATTCAAGCATATATCCCAAAAATAAACCTAATTATTTCATGATAAGGCCCAATTCACAATGTGTACCTGGACAAGGCCCAATTTACAATGTGTACCTGGAGTTGTCCCAAGTTGGCTAACTCCTAGGCCCAAGTCTTCTGGGAGGGTCTGTCTGTTTCAATCCCACATCCTGTATCTCCCTAAACTGAGAATCATTTCAAGGCCGAAGTCTTATTTTGGGACCCTTATTGTCTGCATCCTGCATCTAACTATGCAGGAACTATTCCCTGCTAACATCTGCAGGAAGAGTCCATCTGTTCTGTCTCACTATTTTCTGTCCCTGTCTTGCTTTATAACAATTATTTCATATTGATATGGTTACAGTATTGCTAATATTGTTACTGTTTAGTGAGCACAAATCAAATTCATTTATTACAAAACTGTGAATAATGTCCTTACTGGTAGGCAGGAGGGTAAAAGTCACAAGCAGACAGCTGTCTAGAGAGAGACTGTGAAGGGAAAAACCTGAAACAAAATGTGGGTGTTTTAAGAGGACTGCAGAGGAGGGAAGATGACCTAGTTTTTTGTAGAAATCCATACAGCACTGCAACGTGATTCTCCACATGAACACATTTTGAAGTGATGCACTCCTTGTAAGTCTGTCTACAGAACTGTACTCTGCTTCTCTGCTTCTCTGCTGGCAGTGCACCAAGCAAGGATTGCAGTGTCCTACGCAAACAGATAACTCAGTGTTGCAATATTGTGCTGTCACAGCTGCACATAATATCTCCACAGAGGAGTGATGTCGTCTGTCTCACTGACCACAGTATCTAGACCACCTTTGTTAGTTGCTAAGCTGCTTGGCTAAAAGGAGATGAGTTGATCAATACAGTAAACCCATATATAAAGTCTACTGTCATGAAATTATGGCAAAATAGGGCTAGAAATCTCAGGAAGTCATGTAAATCAGCAGCAGCTCAAAAGCAGGCTCAGCCCTTCAAAAATGCCTCAGGAAGGTTTTTGCCTAGCCTGTTGTTCAAAAATTCCAGTCCTGCAGGAGCCACATTTTCCCTTTGTTCCAGTCACACGAGCAGAAGGGATCAGTGGACAAACAGACTGCAAGACTTACTACCAGCACATTTGTGCAGTATGAGGAAGAAGGATGTCGTAGGGGAAGGCTTTCTCCTGGTCCTGCACTCACGTGTCTGGCTGAGTCAGGGCTTTGATGGGGCAGAAGTCCCCTGAGTAAAATGCTAGCTAGTTTGCCATCTTTGTGAAGGGCAGTCAAAGGGGTTGATCAGGCAGAGTGAGAAGATGCTAATTTAGGCTTGCCTTCTGAATTTAGCTTAAAAGAAACCCCAAAAACCAACCAACAAAAAAAAATACAAACCAAAAAGGAAAAAACCCCAAATAAACAAATGACAACAACAACAACAACATGGCAGAAGTCACTCAATATATTAGTGATGCCTATTATATCTTCCTGTAGAAATAGAGAGGTGTAGTCACAACATGGCTTTTGCTAACCCGCTTCTGTAATCTGAAAGAGCCCTGACACTGAAAAATGGAGTACATAATTTGGGCTTTGTAGTACTATTATGGTACTTGAAATAAATAAAGAGGTGGTGATGTGAAGAAGAGTTCAATTTGAAAGTTGAAGGAATCTGGTTCCAGAGCCTGCATTAGTTTTATAAATGGGATTGTTTATCTTGATTACTGTAAACTCTTGGCAGTTATTAGTGCCACTAGAAGAACGGAATGCTAAACCTGTGAGCAGGATCATAACCTGTCTTGTGCTGCTCTTTGCCCCTCATTATATGGACTGGATTTAGCACTTCTGACTTTTTCCAGAAATCTTTAGCTTTGTTACTTGTGATGCTATTATACCATGTCTCAAATTCTCTGTCTCTGGATGCCCTAACTTGTGGTTTTCCTGATAGTCATGAAGCTGCAGTATCAGCAATTTAGAGAGACAGGAAGACTGATTATGTGACCAGAATTTGGTTTTACTGGGGTTTCCAAATGCTTATATACTATTCTAGTGCTAGTAGTCTTTTACTACAATCACTACATTAAATAACACACACACGAATGTATGCATTTTACAAACATCTCTTGCTTGCAGAGTTTTGATTCAATCTTCTTTTCCTGATGCCAGTCTTGATCCACTCAACTTGTAATCTTCAAAGCTTTGTTTGCTTTTGCCAAGGCATCTTGGCTATCAAACTGGATATGCTAATTAAATCCACAGTATTCTCTGTTCTGTGTATCCCAACACTGCAGTGTTATGAAGAGCTGCTGAATTGATTTATGTGTCTGTGTTAAGGTGCTTTCCTACCTTTGAAAGTCAATGCAAATCCTTCCTTTTGCAGTGCATAATCAGTTTCCAATGCCTTTAAAAACATACCACAATAGGACTGCTCTGTCATATTCTTATATGTGTTTGAGTGAATCCCATTAAATGCCACTGTAACCATATCCTATACCTGCAGAGATTTGCTGATATGCTGCCATTCAACTCTGCTCACAGGTGATTAGGGAAATTCCTGTTAAAGTCAGTGACACTCTCCTATATCTTGGTCACCTGAGGACAAGGTATGAGGTCAAGACAATTAGGCTCTATATAGGTTGTCTTGAGTCTTTCCCCAAGATCGTGTTGTTTGTGTGAAAAACTCCACTTTTTTAAACGTAGGCAAGCATTGGCTTATATACTCATGCAGAGTTTCCATTCCTTGTTTTAATAAGAACTATGCCTTTGAGCATAAAGTCAACAGTTCATATTGCTTCTATGGACCCAGACATCACAATCCATATGCAGAACTGAGACCTACCATCAAGAAGTCAGGGTGATCTGTCCTTCACTTATTCAGAAAATGAATGTCGAAACCAGAGCTTCTCTTGCTTGGGTCTCCTGGTCTCTGAACTGTAGCATGACATCAATTCATGGATACTGCATGTTTCCTTTCACACTGTAGTGCTGTACCCTTGTCAAACTAAGGTGTCTTTATGAAGGGTCTTCTCTTGAAGACACAAGCCCTTGCACTGGGTGTCTATTGCAGGAAGTCTATTCAGTTGAGACTGTGAGGAGCAAACTGGGTAAGTGGCTCATCTCTTTTCCACAGGCAGGCGGGAGAGGAAGAAGTAAATGACATTGTAACAGCTCAGAGCAGCTCATGGGGCATCCACCAAAGGCAAGGCTACATCTGCTGCCTGTCTAACAAACATTTGCTTCTTCATGCTCTGCGTTAATTTTATGTCCCTCTCTGAACAGTGGTGGACAGCACCATATCTTACCACTGAGTGAAGGGGATAAATATCCTGGGGAGGGAAAAAGCCTGATGTGCCAGGAAAGCTGCACTATGCATTGCCAGTCCCAGTTTTAGCTTGACTGCAGAAAGGGAGAAACATTACAAGGAGTAAAATGCATAGGAGAGGAAAAGAACTCAAGGTGTCATAAGTAATGTTGGTGAGCACTTTCATGGTTTTTTGCAAACACAGACCATGTAGCACAGCCTTGTCCTTTGACCTTATTCTTGGTACTTTTTCTTCAAATCTTCCCTTGCTGGTTACCTATTTTGCTAGTTAACCTGATGTGTGCTCTCACAATTAAGTGTCGTTGTAGTTCTCCTCTTTTTCTCTCTTTTTCACCACAGCAAATAAAACTGCTGCGTCCTGGCTTTCAAACTCACACCTCTCCTAGACTGAATTATTAAATCTTTGATTCTGTGGCTGTGCAACTACTGCCAGTGATTGCAGCACTGAAAACTGATACAGACAGCTGAGCTGTTAGATATCTTCCAACCTGCTGATACTGATGGCAGCTTGTGGCTGCAGTGTTCAGCAGCATAGAAATGCCTAAATACATAATATACATTGGACCCGAGTATACAAGATAAATTTTAATGTAAGCCATAATATAAAGATCTTTCCACAGGCAGTGCTCTGCCTAAAGTGAAAGGTATTACATCACTTGCAAAGGGGGAGATAAGCTGCTCTCTAAAGTCTATGTTACCTTAGTACTGCACAGTGCTATAAATTATGTGAAAGGCCAGTCTTTGGCTGAACTGTGATGAATACCTGACCTCAGATACAACTTTTAACTATAAATATCAGAATTTAATTGTAAAGTGTGAGAGTTTATTCCTTTTTACAAGTACTGAATGTCTTTTGATTCAATATTTTTAAAATTGGAAAACTGAGGAGTAAAGATCTGTCAGTCCTCAGACTGTAGCATGCTGTTTTATATCTGACAATTATCTTCAATATGAATAATAATAAAGATGACTTTAAAATGTGTGTTTTATCCTGGTCAGCAATTGAATGCAAACATGAATTTTTGCTATAAGGCTCTATGATTGTTTCTAATAAAGCTGAGAATTTAGATAAGCAAATAATTCTTACTATTTTAATTAACCACATCTTATTTACACATTTGCAGTAGAGAAGAGTATGATCTGGTTTATTGGGAAGGTTAGATGTGGCGTTAGTAATACAAGTCACTCTGTGATCTTGCTGATTACTGCAGCAATCAAAGCTATAGCATAGGCAGGACATTGGCAAATGTAACATAGAGTGAAAGACAGACCAGGGAAAATCACAGAAGTCTTTTCTCCTGGTGGCATTTGTGGCAAATAAAAGTATTACATGTTAGAAAAGGCCCTGTATGTGGTATTAGTGATGTTATTTCTTGAACCAAAGCAGCATTTAGAAAGTAATTGCAACCTTGAGAATTTCAGCCCATTTAGTATCTCAGCTGGAATCAGAAATTGAAAGGGTAGAACTGCAGTATGAGCTGTCATTTTTAATATAATTTAACTGGAATTTGTGGGTGATAGCATCTTGATAGTGTGAAGAAAATGCATAGAAAAAAATGCCATGGCTGTGGAAACAGTTTTGAAATCACTGGCAGGTTTGTAGCTGAAAGATAGCTTAGATACTCCATAAGACCTCATGTCAGGCTCTCTCTGTAAGAAACCAGGTCTTTGCTCGTCCATTCATAATGAAATATATTATTTGCCCTGAAACTGTTCCTAGCAATAACCTCACTGTCAAGAAAATGTGGACATTCTAACAGAAAAAAATTTTGGAATATTCTGCAGTGATCTCATTTTTTTCTCTGTTCCCATTGCTCCTGCCTTCTCTGACCCCAAATGTTCAATTTAGGAAGAGGATGACTCATACAATAGGAAACTGTAAATGTAAAGCATATACTTTACATGTAAAACATGGGTAAATGTAAGCATATATGGCATTATTTGTGATGGTATAAATGTATAACTAAAAATTGTACAGTCCTGGACCTTGCTTTTGTAAGGTCAAATATTTGAGAAAAACGGCTGAGACAGTCTGTACACACCAAGTACCTGAGTACCAAATTTGTGCTAGATGATAGAGAGGTCTGGTTAACAGCATGCAAGATATGTTCTCTGTGAGGCAGATTATTCATTTCTTGTGTGCTTCCTTTTAGTGGGGGCAGAGGACACCACAGAAGCAGCTGCTGAGAGAGAAAGCTGCTCGAAGCTTCTACTATGTCCAGAAGAGCCAATCTTTGAAGGCTCTGACTATGGATATGTTGCTGGCCCAAGTAGAGATATCTCTGTGATGGCATATTTAAGAAGGAAAGAAAACTGTGCACAGTCCTTCTTCTTCTTTGGAGTAGTGAGGAGGTGCCATGGCCGGGGCCCTCCTCACACCACAAGTGGCTATGTGGCTGCCGGACCCGCACAGCCAGGGCCACGTAGCCGGGGCATCGTGGCTGGGACTGTGCACCCAGGGCCATGTGGCCACTGCCATTGCTCGTGATGTACTTTGCCTGCTTAGCCACTTTTAGCCAGCTGTGCTGTGAGCAGGGCACAAGAGGCAGAAGCTTCTTTTTGGCTTCCCCCATTAAGAAAGGAGCTGAGTGGTGCCACAGCATCCGGCACTGCCCCTGTGGTGCTGGCAAGGGCCACATGGCCAGCAGCGAGGGGCATGTGAGCAGTTCTCTGATACAGAACCCAGATGAGATCAACCGTTTAGCGCTGCAAAACCCTATGAGAACTTTTCAATTGATAGAGCTTGATAACAAATGAACCTGCAGACAACAATTTTTTCCTGAGTCAGAGAAAGAGTGGAAACCTGTGAGAACAGCATGGCAACACTAAGGTCAGAGAGGGGAAGGAGAGAGAGGAGGTGCTCCAAACATCGAAAGTAAGATTCTTCTGCGAACTCTGATAAGGACTATAATATAAAAAACTGTTTCCCCGTAATTCATGAAGTGCGCAAAGTGATGCAGAAATCTACTTGCAGCTCGTGAGAAAAGGTGCTCATGAAGCCAGTGGATGCTGAAAAGCTGATAATCTAGTGGGAAACTTGAACAGAGAGAGAGAAGATAAAGAAAGAGGACCATTGCTTCCAAACTAGAACAGCTCATCCTTAAGAGACTACACCCTGTGAACTAATGACCCACACAAAATAGTTGTGAGAAGACTGTTTGCCCATGACAGAGACTCACGTTGCAGCAGGTCGGGCAGGGCTGCTACTCATGAAAATTAAAACCACACTGGAGAGGTCCACAGAGGACTGTCTCCTGTGGGAAGGACCCCACAGCACAGCAGAAAAAAAAAACCCAACTCCTTTCCCTGAGCAAACTGAAGAAAGATTTGTAGAAATAACGAACTGACTAAGAACTCCATGCTTTGTCTCTCTCTGCTGTTGGTGAAAAAAGGGAGGGACTGGGAAAAAAAAGATGTTCTAAAGATTTATTTTAGTTGTCATTATCATCTTCTAATTTTATTAATAAATTTTCTCTAGACTGTTTAAATTTGAGCCTATTTGCCCTTTGAGTGTTTCTTTCCTATTCTTATCTCAACTCTATAGCCGTTAAGGTTTTCTTTCCTCCTTCTCTGCTATAGAAGAGGAGAATGAGTGAAGAATTTTTTCATAGGTGTCTGGCTTTTGGCCAGTGTGAAACCCTGACACCTTGCTTCCAGAAAGAAGTCTTTAAAAGCAAATAAAACTTCAGTGGGTGAGGACTGTGATGCAAATTCATCAGGCCACTGCTAATTGGATACTAGGAGGAAGACAGGTTGCAAGGATTCTCCTGCTTTCAGTCATCACTGGGGAAAGACTTCTGGAAGTATCTTCTGAGTGTAATTCTCTTGCCACTAGAGATCAATGACGAAACCACAAGAAGTGGCACATTACCTCACATTTTTGTTGAAGTTTATCACTAGAGAAAGAAAATTTGCATCTTTTGTCCCTCAAAACATGCTTAGTTGAACTTTAATCAGAGGGCTGGGAGTTAATCTAATAGGCAGCTGTTGGAGAAGGAGCACTTTGCAAAAATGTTACCCTCCATCAGTATTAGGTCTGCAACTCAAATATAAAGGTCAGCTGTCTTTCTGTATGTTTCTTTCCAGATGTCCTCAACAGGAGAAAACAGATGTCAATTTTCCTTCTTGATGTCATCCTGATAGCCTTTCTAATAAAGACTATGGAAAAACTTTCTAAAATGTAAGACATTTCTTGGTCTGTTGAATGTCTGAAGTTGCTTACTACCTGGATGAAAAATCCTACCATGTTAAGCAAATTAAAGTCTCTGACAAATGTAAGCCTTCGATGGTGTTTAAAATTCCCCCAACATATTTAGTAGGATGCACCTCAGAGATAGATGTGATGTAATACACATAGAGGAACAAATTGAATGTCAGAATCATCATAGAGTCATAGAATGGTTTGGATTAGAAGTGACCTTAAAGATCCTCTAGTTAGAACCCTCCAGCATCCACAAGATTAGGTTGCTCAGAGCCCCATCCAACCTGTTCTTGAACAGTTTGAGGGGTGGGCCACCCACAAGTTCTCTGGATATCCCATTCCAGTGACTCACAACCCTCGCAGTAAAGAATATCTTCCTAATATCAAATCTAAACCTACACTCCTTCAGTTTATGGTCATTGTCCCTTGTCCTATCACCTATCACTACACGTCCTTGTGAAAAGTCTCTCTTCAGCCTTCTTGTATGTGTCTTTAGGTACTAGGAGGCTACAATTAGATCATCTTCCAGTCTTCTCTTTTCCAGGCTGAACAGCCCTAACTCTCTCAGCCTGTCCTCATAGGAGAGGTGCTCCAGCCCTGTGATTATCTTCATGCCTCTCCTCTGGGCTTGCTACTGTAGGTCCATGCCACTTTCATGTATGTGTCCACCCCACAGGTGGAGTGTTGCACAGCAGAGCAGAGGGGCAGAATCCCTTCCCTCACCCTGCTGGCCACACTGCTTTGGACGCAGCTCAGGATGCAGATGTCTGGGCTGCAATGGCACATTGCCAGGTCATACTGAGCTACTCATCCACCACCAGCCTCAAGTCCTTACCCACCCCACCTGTGCTTATACTTGGTATTGCACTGACCCAGGTGCGGAACTCAGCACTTTGCTTTGTTGAACTTCGGGGGGTTCATATAGGCCCACTTCTCAGGCCTCTCTCTGGGAGTCCACTCAATCCCAGTGTCCATGACACTGATAAAGACATTAAACAGAGCTGCTACCAATACTAACGCCTGAGGAATACCACTCATCCCTGGTCTCTACTTGGACATCAAACCATTGACTGCAACTCCAGAAAATTTCTTATTCACTGAGTAGTCCATGTGTCAAATTCACATATTTCCATTTGAGAAAGCTGCCCTTCAGATGCTCTCCTGCTGACCTCTGTATCCTCTCAAGGCTCTGTGCATGTCTTGCTGGCTCTGGCATCCGCTTACTCTATTGCAATAGAGCATGATACACAGGTTGGATTTTTCTTGTTCAAAAATTCATATAGTTCTTCCACTCAGGAGACTGGCTGTATATGCAGCATTGCTAAACTTTTAGCCCTGCTGGGGAGCAATCACCTGGGAAAACAATCAGTCCTCCACCCCTTGCTGCCTGCCTATAGCTGGCACTGCCACTGGGCTGATGCCTACCTCAGCCCCAGCCTGGGGACTCTGGGTAGGAGTTTGTAGCAGGCTATCTGTGTCTTCAGAACCATACTCTCCAACACTCCATGGTTTCGCTAACCTCAACCAACATTTGCATTACTGCTGCTGCAGAAAAGGCTTTAGTTACTGTAAAAGCCAGCCAGCCAGGAGAAGTGAACATGGGGAGCTCTACAAACTGAAGTTGAACTTAGAACAGTTCTCTGCCTTACAAATTGAAAACCTTCATGTTGTTAAGGTATTTATAATGTCTCTCGCTCTCCCTCCCATGAATTCTCTACGATTAAAAGTGCAGAAGGTCATTTCTCTTTTTTTAAACAGAGGAACTTGATAGCAACTATTTGCTCTGCACTAAGGTAGCTGCTTCCATGTAGCTCTTGGAAACTGGATTGCCTTTGGGATCTTCACTTTTCTGTCAAATCTGAGTGAAACTAATGAAACTAGTCAAGTGAAATACAAGAATATGTCATCACTGGAAGTGGCAGGCTTCCTGTCATGTTTTCTAAGGAAATCATATCAGACTTTTAAAGGAAAGAGGGACAACTGAGATACTGTTTCTCAGTAAATATGTTTCTGTTGATCCCCTGTTGTTTTGACTACAAAAGACTTCATACCTTCTAGATACTTCTTTAGTACACTTTGTAAGACTGAGGTAATTGTCTAAAATCAGCAATTACCATTCCACAGGACGCATTTTGTCTTTTTTTTTTTTCCCTACAGCAATACAAAGAATTTGAACTTCTGTGTTGTCTCCCTAGCCCTTTTGTTCAGGAAGAAGTACTGCACAAATTATACCCATCTGAGTGTAGTTTTAATCTTTTGTTGACACTAATGGATTTATCGTGCTTTTAGTTCTCGTTGTACAATCTCTGAAAGCAAGTCCAGCAAGTAAGACACAAAGTCACTCTTTGAGGCTCACTCTTCATGCATCTACTTCATCTCCCACTGTGAAGCCTGTGGAGATTTTGCTGTCACTGAGGGCAAGGCCATTCCTGTAGACACTATTCAGACTGTCAGATGAGCTTGGTTAACTCAGGCTGCACTACAGAATTAAGGGAATGCAGACTCCAGTAGGAGTAATGCAAACCAGTTAAAAGAAACAAAGAACTGTAGACCTGACAGAAACAAGACAAGGGACCATGTCATGGAGAAAACTCTCTCCCTTTAGTATTCTCTCCCTGACCTATTTGCAACTACCAGATGATCACCACTCAGGCAGCACAGCTGTACTGTCTGTGGCTTTGATCTGAGGGCTTTAGAGTGCTCTGTCATTGAAATCTCCTGCCCAAACTTTCCCCAGTTATCCTCCTGACAAAGGCCACTGAAGGCAAAGTGAATAGATTGTACTTCGAAGCTGCTCAAGGAGCATTTTCCCCTCTTTTCTGTGAATCCTATGATTCCCAGTATTGCCCTTGACCCAAATAACATCCCACAGTTAGGAAAACTCACAACAGTTTTTCAGCTTCAAGAACTGAACACGGTTTATACACAGCAGAAATACCTTCCCTCAGAGAGTCGTTGTCAATTTCAAAAATATACTATTGCTTCAGATAGGTGTCTCAGGGAGGAGAGATCATCATTCCCTGTGGGTTCTCAGTCATGCTGCTGTGGACAGAAAACTGAAATGCTTGCTAGAGCTTGTGGTATCAAATTAGAGAAAAGTCAGTAGCAGAAATGCTATCAGTCAAGTTGTCACAGAAACTGCTATAAAACCAGAAACTCTCCAACAACATATTTTCAGTTTTAGAGAATCAAGGCATTACTTTACTCTGGCCAGGATGTGCAATAGAAATAATTCTGTGGTTCTTTACCAGACTTTTCACATACCTATACAGACAAAAGCTGAATAAATTCTCATACATTGGCTTAAATTACACAGTTCTTAATATTCAATCTCCTATTGGTTATCATTCCTTTCACCTTCCATGCTTATTTGGTCCTCATTCTTTGGTTCTCTTATCAATCTTTTCCCAGTCAGGTGTTTCATCAGGAAGTGATGTTTGGGGTAATGTTTTTTAATGCTATTTTCTGTCTCGTGTATCTTCTGGCTACTCCCAATCAGTAGATCTTAGGCTCACCAGGCCTTTTCCTATGAACTGGAGTCTTTTGTAGAGAAACTTCAATTTCCCTGCCCCTGGGCAGAGAAGAAACCCTTGACTGAAGTTACATTAAAAAATATTAAAAGTTTTATAATTTCCAACAAAGTCACCTACCTCAAACCTGTTTTGGCAGAGGAAGCTCTATTTCCTGTATGTTGCACTGAAAAATTATATATATATATATATAGTGGGTTCCAGCAGCATTTGATTTTTATGGTTGAAAAATGCTATCAGCCTAATAAAAATACGATTGTTCTGCTAGATTTTCATCCTGTGCTATCACATCCCAGTTGGTGAGGTGTAAGAGTGGAAAGATGTTAACAGGGCCTGTCAATGCAAGGGATCCAAGAATCTCTCCGCCATAGAGAGATTCTGTATCTCTTCTTGACATAGTCCACAGAGAGCAGATACCTTATGCCAGGATAGGGCTTTATTTAAAGCAAATGTTCACAAACATAAAGATGAGAATCTCTGGAAGATGACTTTCAGTAGAACAAAACAGGATATTAACCATTTCATAAGCCAGAGGAAGATGAGGAGCTGTAACCTCAAGAACTCACTGTGCTACTGTTCACATGTCAAAAAATAGCCAGGCAAGACTAGTTACACCAGGAAAACATTTACTACAGTAGTCTGATGAAGGCAATGCAAAGGAAGACTGTGGAGAATCACACTATGAAAAACCAGTCCATAAAGGAGACAGAGAAGTCTTGCAACTTCATTTGTATAAAGGGAGAGATCCTATCCACTGGGGCACAGCCCTGTGGGAATTCCCTCTCAAGCTTTCGAAGGATGCAGCCTCCTTTTATCCTCAACTCTTGGCCACGTTGCCCCCATCCTTTCCATGTTGGCTGAGGTAGTAGGAAACTACAGCCTTACCAAACCACCTACCACGTATTCCCCACTTGATCTTGTCACTTTCCTCCAGTGTTTATAAATAGGCTATCTGAGTTCTGCGATAGACTTTGTGGGGATCAATAGACTTTAGAATGGATCAGTAGCCAATAGGTGATAAAATACAAAGAATTGTGTACATTAAGACCAATATATGAGACTTTCTTTGGGTTTTGTCCATACAGGTATGTGAAAAATCTGGTAAAGAGCCACAGAAATATTCCAATTGCACATCCTGGCCAGAATAAAATAATCCCCTGATTTTGTAATACTGAAAAGAGTTGTTGGAGAGTTTCTGTTTTTCCTGCAGTTTCAGTGACAATACCTCCACATTAGCACGCAAAGCCAAACTTCCAAGCAACAAATTCATGCCCAGATATTGTATCCCAATTCCACAGAAAGGCCAGTTTAAATACACTCTCTTGATTTTACCTAGTTGTGGTTAGACTGCTTTTTCTGGTGCCAATAAACAGGTATTACCTTCTCAGACTAACTCTGCCCAAAATGAATGAGAAATTGAGGAAGTACAGTCTAAGTAGAAAAGTTCCTATATGAATCTGACTTTCCTGTTTCTTCTTTCAAATTAGCTGCATATTAACTGAGATTAAAACCAGACAGCCCCGTAGAAGAAAGAAAGAGGTTCATTGAGCTTCCTTCCTTTGCAGTTTCTACCTCTGTGTAGCTTGACAAGCTTCTCAAAGACACCAGATTTTCAATCTGCTGCTGGCTCACTGATGGTCCACAGATCAAAATCAGCAAGGCCTTCAGATGCAACCGGTTTGAACAAGTTGTTCCCTGCAGCCTGCTGGCAGGCTTCGTGCTGCACAGTGGGTTTGTGTAGCTTGGCATGTTGAGGAGACTTGTGCTTTCACCCAGAGCCCTCCTGGAGGTGGAGAGACCTTCATCATCCCTTCTCTAGGAAATGATGGGATTTGCTCCCTTACTTGGCATGTCAACCACAACACATAGTGAACGGAAGAAAATCTGTTGAATTTCATTCTAGAAGAAAAATACAATCCGCAGCTCTTCAGAGGTGTATGGCAGGGCTGAATGTGAATGTTAAGTGGGAAGACATTCCCTACATGTGTCAGGCACGATGAAAGGCAAAGTTCCATCCAAGCCCAGCTACGCTTTATTTTAGCTTGGGCTGGTGCAGGAGCTTAGAGAAACCTAGAGATTTGTTTAGGCACCTGCCCTGTATTGTAATAATTATTTATTGCACTCTTTATGACATCTATCACTGGCCTTATTCTTTAATGTTCAGAACTGTCAGCCCAGAGAAGGATGCTTTTGTTGCAATGAAGGCCAGCAGGGGTTTTGACTGGAGAACAACTGCTGTAATGCTAAATATATATTTGGAACAAGGACATGATGAGATGTACTGCCCTGCTTAATGTCCTTGCCTGGCTGTGCCTTGCTCTCTTCCTGCATTAAGGGTTTTATTATATCTACCCATTAGCAGAGATAATTGCCTGCAAATGTCCGCAAGCACACCTGCTACCAGACACTTTGCTATTAAGGTAATTCCAAGAAAATAAAAGCTTCAGCAATCCTGCCAGTACCAGTTATTAATCCAGATAAGCCACCTTCCATGCACTGAGGACATGACCTGTTTGTGTTTCAGTCCACCTACCTCCTCTGACATTCTGCAAGATCAGAGTTTCTCTGGGAAATCACTGTGCCCACCTCTTCCTGATTGTGTGGCAGACTTGGTACTAAGAGATTTTTTTTCTTTTTGCCCTTATCAGAAGTATCTGCTCACAAGGCGTGCATGTTGGGGGCTGTTGCTTTAGCAGCTCTAGACAAATTGGTACAGATGCTGAAGTACCTTCATGCCAGTAAATTTCTTTCTGTAAGGCGGGAACAGTAGAGCTCACTGGAGCAGGTGAGGCAGTGGTTGCACATACATAGTGCTGCCTTTCTGTACCCAGACTTTGCACAAACCCACTGTGAAAAAACTGAGGATGCCCTGCTTCTGCCAGTTGCTCTCTGCTCCTTCCACAGTGCCCAGCGGTGCCTGCAGAGCTGATCTTGCCACTCTATGTTTAGCTGCCAGAAGTGGTGTCAGTTGTAGTGCCAGCTGGGACAAACTGGCCCTGCCTGGAGGACGGCAGTGCTGGCAGTGTACCTGAAGGAGCATTGTGTGGGCATTAGCTCCTTAGACTGCTTTCTTCTGTAAGCAAAATCCACACTTCTCTCCAGGGTGTGATGGGCTACAAAAATGCAAATTACTTACTGAGACTCTAATTAATATGAGAAAAGGTGAAAATCCCAGGAATATACAAAATAATGCCTCAAAGAAAGAACCTGAGTTACATCATGACAGTTTCATTCCAGGGCTGTGGATTTACTTATAGGTGAGAGTCCTTTCTGCTACCTGAGCCTTATGAAGCATCAAAAGGCCTGAGACCTCCTCAGTCTAACCATCACCTACCTCCCCTTGCTGGGGCACCACTTGTGACAGGAATTATTTTGGATGCTGGGCAGTGTGAGGAACAGAGAGGATAAGAGCCAGGGGAGCCAGGGCAGTAAAAAAAAGGCCTGAGGACAGAGAAGATTTGGCTCCACCATGTCATCCCAGCTCTTCTCAGGACAACACCCTGGCATGTTTTAAATAGCTTTTTAGCATGACAGGTGATAATGATGGGAAAAAGCTGCCCAGAAAATGTCTTTTTTGGAAAAATTGCATATTAACAACAATTAACCTTCAGCAATTTCTGTTTTCAGTCAGTTTCTAGAATCTTTGCTGACAGTTGTTCTTCTGAGTGTAAAGTAAACTGAATTTTAGGGAATAATTTTTCAATAATTCGTTATACAATATAATGGAAAATGGCTTTACTGATACTTTTGACCAAGGCACAAATGCTGAATCCTACAGCACATTAGCCTGGAAAAAAGCTAATGTTTCCAAACACTCAAACTGGTTCTTCTTCAATAATCTTGCATTTTGTAAACTTTAGTGAAACTTTTTAGAACTAGTTTTCGCTAGAAGTATGTCCTAGATCCAAAGGATCAGACTACAGTCTCTTAGTCTTGAAAATCCAGGTACCAGATCTGCAAGAGTTGGTTGCTGCTGTGAGAGGCAAATTCTGACCAGTCATATGGCATAGTATCAACACAGGCAGGCAAGCAGGCAGGAAGGCAGTACATGACAAGAGCAGGTCAGGATCTTCACAGGGAGTTTGACAATTTAGGGAGTAGTTTCCCTTTTCCATCATACTAGTTAGTAACAAAGAATAGGAAAAAAGTGGAGGTGAGGAGTGGCCAGTGGGAGCATTTTTTCACTGTTACCATACAGTGCACTAAACCGTTCACAGAATCGCTGAATTTGTAAGGTTGGAGGGCATCACCGGTGGGCTCATTGAGTCCAGCCTCCCTGCTTACACAGTGTCCCCTGGAGGATGTTACTAGGGTTGTATTCCTTCATTGTACAGCAAAACTAAACTGGGCTGCAGAGAGGCAGAAGGGAAAACCATCTGCTATGTGTCCTTTTAGACATGAATTGCAGCTGATTTTTATGTCAGTTTTTCTCATAGTCTTCCCTCTTGCCCTGCTCTCTGGATCACAGTGTCAAATGCAAGGTCCAGTGAAGTGGTGTGTTTTCCCAAGCCAGACAGTGCCAACAAACACACACTCCCACCCACCTCCTCCTTTGCCTCCTCTGCCTCAAACAGCAAGGCCTGCTCTTTGGCTCTAACACAAACCCCACTGCAGGCAATCCTCCAACACAGCAGAATCAGCACATGCAGTTTCACATTTTTAGCAGAAGCTAGGTGAAAGTTGTAGCTGAGGGCCAGTATTTGCTCACCATTGCCCTCAGAAGCAATACTGTAGATTTACAACTAATTGCTAGTACTTCATCATCCTGCCAAAAAATGTCCCCTTTTCCACAAAATATATATGTTGTTCAAACCATGATGTGAAAATTTGCATAAATAAGAGATGAAGGGATGAAAAAACATCTCTTCAGGGCTAATATATGTAGTCTAGCTCTCTATATTTGCAAGTTTCTGGCACATATATTTATTTCTCTGAGATATGTGTTGAGAGAAAACGAATTCCTGGTTTTAAAGGGAAATTCGGGGGTCTTTCCAGGGAAGCATTGAATTCAGTTTTAAAATACATATTGCTTTTCTCCTTGTCAATAAGCACTCCAAATACAACTACTTGTAAAGAAAAAAAATAATAGTGAATGGTTTTTTCAGCACTACAAGTAAGGCAGTGAAGTACTTGCTTGTGAACACATAGTAAAGCAACTTGCCTTCATTCCCCCAGGCAGGATTGTGGTGGATATATGTTTTTCTTTTCTCCCTGCTCAATCCAGTCATATAACATCAAGGCCTGCTGTGGTACTGAAGGATTTAAAATCCTTCACTTTAAAAAAGTCACTGCAGTTAAAGAAGGGATCAAATGTTAGCAAGCAGTAGGGTAAGAAAACACACATCCATAGAGCAAAACAGTGAACACCTCTGTGTGTATGTATGTATGTTAACTTTCTCAGATAAAGCCTAAATGTCTATTTACAAACTCTTTATCTCCAACTTAAATTTCAAAACATCCCATACATGTCTTTGTTACTTGGAGACTACACCAACTTTGTCTTTTGTAGGATGTGTTTGACCTTGTTGGTTTTTGTTTGGCAGGCAGAATGTCTCAGGACAATCACCATTCTCAGCTCCTATCTGCAAAATTTCTTTTGTTTCCAATCTAAAATTTTAAGGCTCTAGTAGGGTTAAATATGAATGAAAAACATCACTCCTGAGCTCACACCTTCAGTGTCGGCATGATGCCTCACAAAAAACACCTTAATTCATTGGGGAGGATAACTTCCTGGGGCTGCTATGGGAGAAATATTAAGTAATAATGTCCATATGCAATGTTTTGTAACTTGTGAAGATGGAAAGTTTAGTCAATTATGGGAAAAAATTTAGTATTATTGAGTTTCTTTTGCTGTAATTTACTGAAGATCACTCTTTTATTTAAATGCATCATTCATTTACTCCAGGACAGAAAAAAAAAAAAAATAAAAAAAAGGAAAAAAGCCTAGCTGATGACAAGGACAACAGACTGTGCAGCCTGGAGATTAAACAAGGTGTCGAAGTAAAGAATGGCATTCAAAATATCTTGTGATCAAATGTATCAGTAAAGAAATGTAAGGTAACTTGATTCTGAACAGAATGGCAGGACTCCAGACATACACAGCTCCAGGAAGTTTGGATTCACATTGGACTGTAGATGAAAAATCCTTGTCTAACAAAATGTTAAGCTCACTGAACTACAGGCAATTTCCTTACTTGGTGTATACACAGAAGGTAGCACTGGGATATGGCAAGATGCAAGCAGTGCAGCTTGAACACCAGTAATGATGAGCAGCACTGCAGATCATCACTCAACCCAGAGAAGATAGTTAAAATACTATTTTCAGACAAAAGATACTGAGCAAATTGACACACTCTTCAGTCTTTTTATTAGTATTTTTTTTTATTCATACTTAGACAACTCAGTTACATTAAGTGATTTATATGAAGAACTCTATATTAATATGATAATGTGAGAAAGTGTACACATCACAGTGAAATATTCTGCAGATAGTGAAATAGGACCTTGATAGAAGGGATTATTTCCAAGAGCATATGTACAAATAAAGGTAACTTTCATACTATATACAAACTTATATTCACAGAGAATATACTGATTCAGAGATTTAAGAGTATCATCTAGTAAATAATGATCCATACACTTAAACACATGAGAAAAACTGGAATTTTCAGGGGGTTGCCTGGACTTGCAAAATAAAAAATACATGGCAATGTATTTTTACTTTTAAAGTTTGAAATGAGTAAGAATGGAGGACTTCAGATTTTTCTTACAACAGGCTGAAAATGAGGGATCATAAGAGTATGAAAACCACAAATTGAAACAAACATGCTAAAAAAGCTTTATTATAAAAATAGCATCTGATTGTCAGTTATAACACTCTATTATTTTCACATCACAATACCATGTCCTGATCTGGCCATCTTAAGTGACTGAAATAATTTTAATTCACGTAAGTCAACTCCCCGGAGTCAGGATTGCAAAATTAAAACTGCAACAGAGATCTTGATAATGGAACTGAACACAAAACTAGGTGAAATCCTTTGGCATTACTTTATTTTGATAAGGGATTAAAATAAATTATTGTTTTCTGTTGGATAACCCGACCCTGAAAACTTTTTGAAAATCTGACTCCTCTCTTATAAACTTACTAAAACATAAGGAGCTTCCTTTACTGTGATCTCAGTGGGAGAAAACATTAGATTAGCAGAATTATTTAATTGCTTCATTGGGCTCGACTCTACAAGGATTTTATTCTTTCTCCTGGGGTAAACAATGGTAGCAGGATTGAGTCCCTACTGCAAAAGTAGTGTGCAGCATTTTGTACAGCCCCACAGGAAAAGTAGTGTGCAGCATTTTGTACAGCCCCACAGGAAAACTACAGAGTAAGAGGAGCAAACTCCCCCCAGTTACTCACCGTATCACTAAGGCAAAACCAGATCCTGCTTTACTGTACATTTATTTGCCAGTATTTGACATTACACTTTAAACAGAGACATGGAATTGATTATTTACTTTAAAATGAATCCCCTTATTTAGAAACCCCATACTAGTCTTCTGGGTTTTTTATGGCTTCTTTTTGCATTAAGACAACTATGTGACATAAAATAAAAATAAAAATAAAATAGTAAAGTGCACAATCTTTAAAAACGTGTACAAATTTCATTGTTGGGATTGGTTTTGTGTTTGATGGGTGGTGAATTAACAATAAATCTACATGAATGCACAGTTCTTTACCAGTCTTGAATTACTCAGTCTTGTCCTAGGCTGTTTCACTTATGACTCATGCAGGAACGATATGGCCCATTATGTGTCTGGTCTACCCACAGTCCAAGGGATTACATGGCTTCTGGGCTGAGACTGACCTGTGGCTGGCTGGCTGAAGCATGAGCTCGGTGCCATGCTAATGTGACGACATGACTTCTGGAGAACACACGGCCTGCATGCGGCCAGGCAGGAGCACAGGCAGGGGAAGGCTCAAACTATCTGCACCCATCCAGCAGACAAGTCCTGGGATGCTGCACATTGATGCCTAGCAACACACTACAGACCTGCAGGATGGCCTGTCTGAACTACTAGGGCTGTGAGCCATAAGTGACTGCTGTTGCACTGAACTGCAGAACTTCAATTTGGAAGTGACTCTCCCCAGTTCCAATGGAAATGATGGCTGTCTCAATACCGATATTCCTGTAACTGATGGCCACAGACCCAAGAAGGATAATTTTAATATCAGCCAGAAATGAAACCCATGGCTGTTGGAGGACTGGAGCAGGTATCTTCTCCACACTGTTGAGTGCAATCTATCCCATCTGATAATCTCAAAATTACTTTCTGCAAGTGTTTTTCCAGGTCCAAATTCTTCAATTTAACTTTCCAGGAATAGCAGAAAAGAAAAGAATCACCTGGACAAATGATGCCTCTTTCTCAGTTTGTTGTGTCTTTGTTATTTACAAGAGGTAAAATTGTTTCCAAGAATACAAGTGAATGTAATTTATTTCTCTGTATATAGCTCCCAGGACAATTAGGTTCATTATGTAACTGCATTTATGAAAAACGGGAACCTAAGATAAAAGTCTCTATCTTGTCCATGTTAATGGAAGAATTCTACTATATTTAATTGGGCCAGTTCTTAGAGAAGGGATTATTTCCTTGTTATAAATAAAGAAAACCATCTGATACAGACTCATACTTGACTCAGAACATAAGTTATATGGACCACAAGATGCTATTTTAAGAAATTAATGCTGAAAGAATAACAATTAAAAAACACTGAATATCCCCTTTTTTTTTTGCAAAATATGTAATGAAGTAAAAGACAGCCAGAGAAATAATCCCTTAAAAACACCCAAACATTAACAACATTTCTAAGCATCTATTTTTTTCACAGTACTTGGATTAACTACATGTTTAACTTACCACTTTCTGGACCTTCATATCCACACACAACATGAGTGACAGTGCGCATAAACTACTTCAGAGTAGTATATGTGGAAATTATACGGTAGGTTCATTGCCATTACAAACAAATGACACCTAGATAAGATTGCTTGTCACCCACTGTGCTTTATGCTTCATGAAGTTTATGCAGTCAGCCACATCAACTGGATACATAAGGAGAACCATACAGACACAAGAGTCTGTCTGCGCTATAAGAAAGCACTAGCTTTCAGTAAAACAGTTAATTGAAAATACATAGAGCTTTGCTGAAAGATTTTTCCATGTTTACATGTAGTTCTTAAGGAGAGAATCTTCACACCACACTTTTAATCATATTTTAATAACTTTTACCAAGTTGTGACCAAGGTGGCTTCTGCAGAGGGAAAACAGAGAATAGCTTTAGAACTCCAGTGGTATTTTGTACCAATGGGACCCATTGTCATGTTTAATTTCAATGAAGTTAGTGCAGAAAACCTTTAAAACTGGTTACAATCTGAACCATGATCCTATTCAAATACTACCAGAAACCCCTTCCAAAAATTGTGTTCAACATTGATTCCATTCAGAGGTGATGGCCACAGAGGGTTGGTTATTTAATCTGAAGTTGTATTCTTATCTTACTTGCTATGTTACCAAGCTGGTATCTTGAAAGTGCTAAGCTGGAACAGGATCTTTACCATAATGCAAATTTTTATATTAATTATTCATTTATATTTCATAAGGATTATGCAGACAGCAGTATCAACTGAGTAAGTGAGCACAGGCATACAGGCCTGAACAGGCTTCAACACCAACCAGGTCACTACAGAATTTGGGCAGTGTGAAGGACCAGATCCCTAGTGAAGTAATTCAGAACTTTGCCTGAAGAAAAACAGAAATTGACCTCTGGCTTCTAGGTGTGCAATGTTGAGAAGAGTTCACGATCCCACACTGAAATAATTATGAACAATGAGAAACACTTTATGCTGGGAAATTTCCTGAGATTGTGAAATAGAAATGTTGCAACAAGGATGTGCATTTCTGGCAACACTGAGCCTGGTCAACTCACTGACATCCAGTCACTGGGCTGGAGCAGCTTTTGACTGTTCTCTCAGTATTCCAGTTTAAGATTGATGGACTAAGCTTCTCCCTCAATCCCTCTCCTCTTCTTCTCTACCAGCCAGCAGAGCTGTTGTCTTGTAATCAAAGAGCACATCAGTATCCAAGTATCCATGAACAGTTTACCCTAGCAGCAGAAAGGTGCCTTGGCAAGAATAAACATTGTTCACAGAAAGCAGCACACAAGTGAAATCTGTCCTATTACCTCTAGACCTGAGGTACACTACACAGTTATTCAGCCATTTGAAAAATGATCTGCCCAAGAGATACAAGGCAGTGGGAGCCATGAGATTATTCTTGAGGAGCCAAGGTATTATTCTTGAGATGAAAAAGTTATTTTAAAGACAAATATGTGATAGGGACACACAGACATGGGAAAGAAATGAGACATTTTATGACAGTATGGAAATGGCATTACAGGATACCAATCCTTAATGCTATACATAAAGGTCTTCTTATCAGCTGTTGATGCCAGTTACTCCCTACTCCCTACCTGCCCTCAGTGGGGCAGCAGTCTCTGCTGCTGATGCTTGAGACCACGTACCCCTTAGAGCTCAGAAGGTTAGGTAAGATTTTTCCAGCATAGGAGTTGTTACACCATGATGACATGAAGTTAAAAAAAAAAAAAAAGAAGAGTACTGCTCTAAACAGAGATCGGGCTCTGGTCTGGTTTCTCCACTTGCAATGTCAGATCAGTGAATCCACATACACAGCCCTTTCTTTAGATCACTTCTATGTCTCATTCTGCTTACTTAGAAAAAGATTGCCTGTTTTGAGCACTGTCATCAAAACCAGAAACATCTGGTATCGCATCTGGAATAGATTGTATTGTGGAGTCAGCTCTGTATTTGCGGGACACACGTTTCACTTGAGGTCAGAATTTGTGTTATAAAATTGCTTTGGGATGCTCTTCCGTCAGTAGAGGGCACCACCGTTATGTACATACACCCACCTTTTCATCGCGTACACGCTTAGGAACAAAGGTTAGAGACGGGAAGCACTAGCGTTCAGACAGGTAAGGATTCTGCACCAGTGAAGGATCTTGAATACAAAGACAAGTTTTTGCTCTCAATGTGAGAAGCTCACGCTAAAAAGCACTAAGAAGCAGGAGATGTTGCTTGTTGTGTGGTTAAGATCAAATACAGATTCCATATGTAGTTACGACTTAGGACAATATATGAGTAGCAAACATTGCAACTCCCAGTATCCTTCCTTTATTTCATTAACACCTCACTTTTTTCTTCATGATATCACATAATATTAATATTCCTAATACAAATTTTGTACTGTTTTCTCTACCATTTTCTGTCAAATCCTTACTTTATAATCATACACTGTTACATACAAACACATATAACAGGAAAACAGTAAAGGACAATGGGGTTGAGTGAGAAACAAACAGTGTGGAGCAGAGAAAAACAGACGAGACAAAATGTGCTGAGCCTTCTGTCACATAGATGTGAGGATGGCATTGCCATTGTGAGTACAATACATTAAAACAATTCTGAAACAGGTCACAGAAATACACTGAAACTTCATGAACTCTTAATTGCACAAAAGACTTGAACAAACAAATGATGATTATCTGAAATAATTTCTTAACATTCATTCCAGTTCTCTCATTTAAAA
>VXBU01013531.1:63364-83539 GCA_013400315.1 Bombycilla garrulus
GGAGGACAATTGCACAGAACAGACCATTGCTGCTGACTGTCACTGGGGCAAAGCTGTTAACCACAGCATACAGGAGCCATGGAAGAGGAAGGCTGTTAAGAAACAGAAAAATTAATTTAAAACATTGCAGAAGTCCAGAAGAGAGCGCTAGGAAGTTTCTGATGACAATTCAAAACACAACCAAAGGCCTTCTGCATAAAATGAGGCAGGAAGAGTTTCAACTCTTCTAATAATTGCATAATAAATTGTAAGCTTTCTCATGGTTCTTGGGGAGAACACATGAGATTTTTGCCCCCTACTCTTCCATCAGCTATACTGGTGAATTATATTTCCCTTGGCTGGCAAATCACCTGGCATCCTGTCTGTGAAGAGGAAAACCCCCTTCATTTGTTTCTAGATTTCACACCATCTGCAGATGAAGCTATTTGCAACTCTTTCCAAGAGCCTGCCTGACAAGAGAGTGGGTTGCATAGAGGCATGTCCTTGCCATGAAGAACCAGCATTCTGCAAGGCACTGCCCGCAGAATTTCACCCTTAAGTATCTTTGTCCACATTTGCTGTATAAACCTCTGTAAAACTGTGAACTTCAATTGAACTTCTTTTTAACTTCTACTTCTGTGTTTGCTGTCACTGCATTTCTCATCTCTCATGCCACAGAAGGAGACAATATCCCTCTGCAAGATGTCAAGCTGAAATAAATATTTAAGACACTGATTGGAGCTTAGCAGGCTTAGAAAGCATGAACTGAGTTGTCAGAAGCTCACAACATTAAAACTTTGAATAAGCAGCTCAGGAGAGAATAATTTATTACAGCTGCACTAATAACTTCACCACTCTATAGCTCAATTGTGCTGTTTCTGTTGTAAATGTAGCAGACTGGTGCAGGACAAAAACGTTTCCATCAGCAGGAAGATTAAACATTTTTTTAAAAGTAAGAAAGCACTGCAAAAGAGAAATAATTTTGTAATTCATCCTCTGTATTCCAAGTTGGAGGACATGTTTTAATGTATTTTACAGGTTTGCTGCATATAGATATTTCAAAGACTTAATGCTTCTGGATTAATAGAAAAGTGCCAAAGTTTTCCTACTATGTCTAAAGTACTGCCATTAGCTAACAGATGAAGTAAAAAATATATTTACTATACATTCTAACTTCAGAATCCTTTTTCGTACCTCTGTGCAGTTGCTGGTATATTTTCAAGTCTGAAAGCCAGGATCTCTTGTACAACCAGGCTCTCTGACACTGTAACTATGACTAGACCTGTTCTTCTGTTTTTGTGTGATAGCAAGAAACAACCAAAAATGGAGAAATTGAAAATATGGACATGATTCTCAGTACCTCCATCCAGTGCTGAAGATGGGAATGTGGAAACAAAGACAGAATTTATCTGTGTATTTCCTGCACATTTTTGAAACACTTAGACATAGATTACACTACTTCTGAACCTGATCTACCTTGGTCTCAAAGATTTAAAAAAAAATTTGAATTACAACATTATGCCACAAATCATTACCGTAGAGCTGCCATGAAGCAGTGAAGTGTAAATAGAAAACTTCTGCACAACCTCATGTGGCTTCACATTGTCAGAGTTATAAAAAGGGTCCTTTTTGTTAACAGAGAACTGGTTTGTAATTTGGGAATTGTCAGGTATAGAAAAAAAAATTAATCACATGTCAACACCAGCCTAAGTGAGTTACACAAGACAACGACTTTCTGTTGTTACAGCAAACATGCTGAATACTGCAGAGGCAATGAATTGTTCCTGATCATCATTTAAAAAGAAAGCTCTCATAGCATCACAATGACTGGTAGCAAAAAGCAAACAGCAACCTCAAAAAGTATAAAAAGCCTTGAAATTCCTTTCTGGAACAATGTCCTTGCACAACTTTAAAGTGCAATTCACTTACCTAAGCCTCTCTGTAATATATCAAAGCAAGGATTAGGCAACAAATTTATAACATTTCTTCATGCTGATATCTATAAACTTCAGAGGACTTGCCACAGTAATATTCACCACATAGTTGCATCACTCTCCTTTTTAAAGATTGCTGCTTGTGGGCAATACCACAATAATGTGCAAAGAACAAAAGACTTGTTTAAAATAGACACAATTTTCTTGGTGTGGAACTTACCCCACTGTGATGTCAAATATGTTGCTTCCAACAGAACTGGATACAGCCATGTCCCCCAGACCTTTGCGTGCTACAATAACACTGGTAATAAGGTCAGGAATGGAAGTGCCAGCAGCTAGAATAGTCAATCCCATAATTTCTTCAGTAATCCCAATGGTCTCTCCAACCTAGAAGGGTTTAAACAAAACCAGAAAAAAGTGTCCCGCAGTGAAGAAATGTTTTCAGTTGTCCTGGATTTTCCCACTAGCTTGGAGAAAATAGGCAAGATCAGAGACAGTTTTCATGGATTTCTCCATGCATCAGGAGAAAGATAAGACTTTCAAATAGAAGAATAAGGTATTGACAGGCAGTTCCTGATGGTTCTGATGTTACAAGAATGATCAAGTCCTGTGAACAGGCCAACCATAACTCTCTGAAGTACTTTCCATTTAATGAGTACTGATTTACTTCATTCATGGTTACAGCTCCCGAAATAAAGCAGCACTCAGCATGAGGTAGATGGACTCTGACTGGAAATTACCTTTTAAAATGCAAAACATAATGCAGGGCATTCATTTTGTACCAGTATCACCTCCTTACCTGGTGTGCCCACCAGACCATCAAGTAAGAAAAGAAGGCAATCCAGCTGATAGAGCCAAAAAACGTGATAGGAAAAAATTTTCTTGATGTCTGAAACAGAAACAAGGAGAAACAGTGAAAACCTGTTGAAATATTGAAGGGCGACATACCATACTCTTAATTGCTTCTCAATATGGGAGTGGCTTCTCTTTTTTTTCTGATGTTCTAAGCAACTATTCTGATCATCAGATGATCAAAATACCTGTCAAGAAAGGTAAGAAACAGATGCCCCAACACTGGCATATACTTACCTATGTCTCATTCTTCCAATTGGTTCCGTCACAAAATAAAATCTAAGAACTTGTGTGATGAATAGCAAGTTCTGCCTTGTCATTTTTATCACAATTTGTAATGGCACAGTTTGCATGTGTTTATCTCAACAGTGGTTTGACTTCTAAATTTATTATTAATTTCATATTTCTTCTGAATACTCATCTTCAAATTGCTTCAACAGGTGCCCTATCTATCCCACATTAGTAACTTTTTGCAACAAATTTCACAGTCAGTATAACAAAGACTACCATATGGCAGAGCTAAAACCATGCATTCTTACAGCAAAAGGATTCTTTTGGCATTTACTCTGCTTGTGAAAACTACTCATTTTCTCAATAGAAGATATGTTAAACACATATTTTCCATGCTTTATTTTGTAGAGAAATTTGATGTTTAAATGTTATAAAAACATGCAAAACATACTGTCAGGCTCCTCAATGAATTGAAAACTCTGTGACACAGTAACATAATTTTAATTTTTTCTGTTTCCCTTACTAGTGTCAGATTTTGAACAGATAATGTTCTTGCAGCCAGTGAATGGGTTATATTCAGATTGATGATTTATTTTGGTTTCTGTTCTTTCCAATCTTTTGCATTTTCCTTATTTTCTATTGACTAACTGAATGCATATAACAAAGAGAGGTCAAGTTAACTACTAAAGGAAGGAAACAAAACTGCAGTACTGCACCAGGCGAACACAATCTAAATCAAATCAGTACTTAAAATTAATTTGTCCTGTGAATGAGTTCTACCAGTCTTTCTTTATGGTCATTGACCTTCTGAATGCAGATCTTACCTCACATGATTTCTGACATGTGACTAGCAGAGTCCTACGAATTTGCATGAATAACTAGTAGGACTGGCAGTGGAAGCAAGTTATACCACTCTGAACGCCTCTTTCAGGTGCTGCTCAGTCCTGGAGTACTTCTTCCTATTTGGTCCTCACTAAATCCACTTCCACTCCAGAAATTTTTGTGCCTCCTTTCATTGCAGGTCATGCCCCTGCTGCACCAGGAGGCTAGTAAGACTGTGGATGATTCCTAGATGTTGTGAGAGTAGAAGGGGTCACAGGGCTTTCCCTCAATGTGACTTTTGGAGAGAAAATACCATTTGCTCTGATTCAGATTCCTCAAGCCATAATAAACACTTCTTTTTTAGAGAGTTTACAGAGCTGCACAGCTAGCTTTCCTTATATAACAAACTCAACAGGCATTTATATGAAAACAGTTTCACATTTAGG
Organism: Bombycilla garrulus; assembly: GCA_013400315.1. Classification (NCBI taxonomy): domain Eukaryota; kingdom Metazoa; phylum Chordata; class Aves; order Passeriformes; family Bombycillidae; genus Bombycilla; species Bombycilla garrulus. The sequence continues at coordinate 67,629 of VXBU01013531.1, forward strand.
AACTGATCACCACAGAACCACAGGGTGGCTGTAGACCAAGAGATGATCATGTATCGGGCTGGCCATTAGTGCTGGACAAGCAGGAATGTCACTGTGCTTTGCCAGCTGAACCTGAAAGCAATGAGGCTGGTCTGTAGCTCAATGAGACTGTGTAGACTTTCTGCTGATGTAACTGGAATGAGCTTGGGACATTAACTGATGTAAAAAGGGGAAAGTCAGCAATGGCAATTGTGCACACTGATCTACAGGCTAGGACAAATAGAAGGGCCAAATTTGCTCCAGGAGCGGGTGCAGCTGCTGGCTCTGCTACAGAGCACTTACTCACTCCCAGCTTTTACTTTGCATAATGCTAAATGTCCTCCTGAAAACTGAGCATGTTTACTAACACGACCTATACAATTTCATGACTGAATATACACAAGAACACACATTAAAAATGGTACAGATTTAACAATACTACTAGAGGGATTGAACATCTCTTCCATGAGGAAAGGCTAAAAGAATTTGGATTTTACAGCCTGGAGAAGAGAAGGCTTTGGAGTGACCTAATTGCAACCTTCCAGTACCTCTAAGACAGAGAGAGAGAAATTATTCACAAGAGCATGTAGTGACAGGACAAGAGGACCAAAAGAAAGTAGGTTTAGATTGGACATTAGGGAGAAGTCATTAGTAAGAGGATGGTGAAACACTGGAACAGGCTGCCCAGAGAAGGTGCAAATGGCCCATCTCCGGCAGCGTTCAAGGCCAGGTTGCACCAGACTCTGAGCAACCCGGCCTAGTGAAAGGAGTCTCTGCCTATGTCATGGAGGTTGGAACTAGATGATCTCTCAGGTTCCAATCCAACCTAAACTATTTTATCAATCTATGATTCTAAACTCCCTCATAGTATAAATAACTGAACTTCTGTTGGAGTAAAAGAGGTGGTCCAGTAGGTGTTTTAAATTGATTACTCTTAAATAACCACCATGGCACCTGGAAACATAATTTTCACATAAATTCCACTACTGTCACAAGCACTGTTTTTAGAACTACTCGGGGTACTTTGGTTGATCTACTTCATAATTGCTTCTCAACTCATTACAGAGTTTCTCTTTTTCAAAAGAGAGTTATATCAAACCTGAAAATATGATAATGAGCGTACGATATTTAAAACCTACTGAGATGAACTTTTAAGTTTAAAATCAACATTTTTATATGCATTGGGGGACAGAAGACCTTAAAGGGAAAAGGAACACAATTTGAAAGAAACATACTGATGGCTATTATAACAATCTGGCACCAGTGGGAGCAGAATTAAAACTGGTAGAAATAAATGAATCTAAATATAGCAATTTCCTCTTTTAAAGCTAAGCAGGTAGCACTTTTTTTTTCCACCATTCTTAGTAGTCAACTTTTCCAATTTTCAACATTTTTCATCTTCCTTGTAAAAGCTGCAATCTTTTGGCAAAACATATGGTTAATGAGGCAGTGAAGCAATAAACTTGCTGGAACTGGTCACAAAATCTGCAGAGCACCTTGCAGCAATGCAATTTGAATGATCTCTGCGCAATACTCAAGATTAAAGCATACACTGTGTGTGGCTTAGGCAAAACTAATACAACCAGAGCCACACAGGTCAGTAATAGCTCTCTGATGATGTGGTTATATACACCAAACAGTTCTTGCAAAACAAGGAGACACTGCTTATCCGAGTCAGACACCCAAAGAATTTGGATGGCTAAGAGTCAGTAACTTTGCAGCACGCGTACTCCTTGCCTGTCTTAGCTAATCCTCTCCCACTAAAATTAACTGATAAGCAGCAGTCCAAGATACTTTAATAGGCTTAACACTTAAATTACCTACTTTAAAATTGGGAACACTTAATTTCAGAAAGGGCAAAATTTAAAGCTTGTACATTTTACAGGTGATAAAATAAAAAATGGACTCCATAGATGTTGCTATATAATTTGCATATAGATGAAAATTTTAAAGACATAACAAGAATGCTGATTTTTTTTTGTATGCTGGATTTTATTCCAGAGTGCAACAATGATAATCATGCTTGTTTTGTAACTAGTTTCAGCATTCTTTTGAGATTTATGTAATCTCTACTCCCTAGCTCTTTGAAATACAGAGAGCTGTCAATTCTAAGCATTTTCCTAGAAGAATTAGTCAGAGACAGCAGACAGCAATACTTCTCTCTATCTTTTTCAGTAGTTGCTGTTGTGGTTGTCTTGTAAAGACAGAGCACAGAGTTTATTAGCAATTGGCTCTTTTGTGGTCCTAGAAACAAATAAATGAGAGAAGCCATGGCTTATTGAGCTCATATGCTATTTTCCTTTAACAAAAGCAAAAGGATGCTACTGTAGATTAGATGCATTGGTATTGTTCCTGTCTATCTGAAACCTGAAGAACATTTTTTTTAATAGATTTCTATTTATTTTATGCCAGTGTCTGAAAAACAGGGCTATAAGTAGCAAAAATAATCCAGGTATGAAGGCTTTTCTTCTAAGAGCTTGATCCTGGCTTTTAATTTTAGCCAACATTATTCCCAGCATCTTTAACCTGAATGATTCACATGTTTGTCTAGGTCATAAATGTATCTGCATTGCAAAGTTTGATTTTTCTTTCACACTTAACACTGCTTAACTCTGATTACTCAGAACCTGCTCTTCTAACTGGATCTGTACAGGAACACGTTGTCCTTATCCCCTTGGTAACAGTGCACATCTCTGTATGGCAACAAGAGTTCATGGAAGTTTTAGCTCATCATTTGTAATGGGAATTTGCAGAGATAGAGGGAACTCCCCCATATAGGCCCAGTGATGGCAGGACTGGAGCCCCAAGAGCCATTTTTCTGGCCTGTAGTGTAAAGGGATGGACAGTGGAGTAAGGTTATAATAAAAGAGGTGGTGTTCAATATCTACTCCTGACCTACTGGGGCACCTTGGCCGCATAATTTTTCTTTCAAACTTTCAATATTTGTAACTCCAGGAGGTGGGCAGTTACATATGTAACCTTTACATAGCCACTGGGGAATCAAGCCATCAGCACAGGAAAAATACCCATTACTGTTCAAAATACCTGAGCAAAAACTCAGGGAAAAAATTCCCTAAGGGCACACCTACCTCTGGGATATGCCAACAACATTATTGATGTTATACTAAGGATTTTAATACATACTGACTTAATGTGAGCAGGTGTTATTAAGGCACTAAACACATTAAAACATCTCAGGTAGTCAATCAGCTGACAGTTAGCTGCACTAACGCATAAGCTACGCTAAGTATATAAAAATATGCATATGTGTGCACCAGAGCATAATAAGGCAGGAGGATCTTGCTAACTTTAGAACCAGAGACCTTGTCTACGAAATAATTTTTCTAGTGCTTCTGGGTTTCATGGAGCTAAATGTATCTCAGAATAGTACAAATAAATGCAGTCAAACCATCTCCTTTGTGTGGAGATAAAATATACATTAGAAAAAAGACTCTAGATGGAAAGAAGAAATTATTGAAAAGTGGACATCCACAGAGGATGCCAAAAGGTCCATATGGTCTTTCAAATCAGTATATAGCACACAAACATTCACTTTATATTTTATGATGATGCTAATCTGAGCCTCCTGATACAGAATTTGGGTTTCTGACTGAAATGACTACATTTGTAAATCTAGCCCCTGATGGCAGACCTATCTAAAAAGTCTAGTTGAGTATTATTTTAGGTCCACTTTAACTTTTTCTCACAGATTTCATTGAAAATTGTTTTCTGATTCATGTGCTGAGCTGTGATGGCAGGCATCATTTTTGTTAGGAAGGGACTAGTGGGGATGGCACACAGAAGTAAGTGAGAATATTTTGAAGATACATTAATGAAGCATACTTAAAATGTTAGATAGTTTATGCAACCACCTGATTAATTCTTTGACAGCAATGTTCAAAGTAAGCAGCTTGTCATAGTAATACAGCCCATTACCTCTTCTGTTAATCTACATGTAATTGCAAACTACATTTTTTTATGTATAAACAACTACTCCTTTCAGTGAATGGAGTTTTAAAGCTCTGTTGTCCACTTGCCTATCTGGCCCATACAACCATGTTTATCTTTTGTGGTATGGCAGGGCATTTTAGCTGCAGGATGTCAGCATGGAGTTCTGTTGTGGATGGGGTACCAGTGTTAATAATCACTCGCATCACACAGTTGCAGGTAACATGCCAAGATATTCACTTTCCAAAACTATTATTTACAAAAGTGTAAATAAACATTTGTACAGTACAGAATATTGGATAAAGCTACAGGCATACTTACATTACCTTCAGATTTTCAAAATTCAAAATAATGTTCATAAATATTTCTCACTCATTTTAGGTGAAATTTTGAAAACAATTTAAAAGGATGGTTTTGAATTATAAAAGGAGAACATAAATTCAGAAATAAACAATCTTGAAATTCATGTAGTATGTTCTGTATGCTATGAAACATACGTGATGTCCAGAGATTTTTGGAATCTTTAAGAAATAGAAAGCTTAAAGACTGGGAAGGGGGAAAGCATCAGAAGGGAAAGAAGGGAAGACATCACTTTATAGCCTTTGGAACCTTTTATCTAAAAACAAGTCAGAGACCTTATTTTAGCTTCCTTCTTGCACTGAATTGCAGTTTTTCAGTGTGTGGGATGGGGAGGTTTTTCAATGTGTGTGAGGAAGAAAAAAGAATTTAGGGTGTTGACTTATAAACTTACATGCCTCTCTTGCAGCAGTTTTAAACTTGTTTTTGATCCAGAAAAGAAAAGAGATAAAAAAAAAAAAAATTGGTGGTGTTTTAATCTCTAGACACTCTCTCTTTTACTTTCCATGAGCCTTCCCATTCAAATCTATCTGTATATGTGAGTATAAAAGTGGTAAGCCTTGGTAACTTGTTAGTCTTACATTATTTCAAGCTGTGTTTAGGACAAAACCAGCAACTATTTTATACATGAAAGGACTTATGGATGTCATCCTAGTATGAAAGTTACAAGATTATGGGTAGAAGAGACAGGTCTAATGGAATATAAATTTAAGAGAAATGCATATCATTATATTTGAGCTATAGAAAAAATTTAGACAGTCTAAAATCCTTCCAGTCATACCCTTTAGGGCACTGCAGATAGACAGATACTCAGCACTCATATGTTCAGCAGAGATTCAGAAACACAAATGTGATGGCCCCAAAGAACTTTTCAGAACATTCTCATTATGTCATAAAATATAAGTGAATATAAATTACAATCTTTATAGAGCTATTACCAACCAGTTCCTCATAAACACCCATTTGCTATTTGAAGATTCGAATACTAATGTTGTGACCTCTTCTTTAAAGAAGGAACAACTAAAATATCCTAATAGCTCTAGCTCTTTTTTGGCATTTAACTAGAGAGCCACCCTTTTGTGAAGAACACACTGATTTACAACAACAGTTACTTACAGGTTTTCTGACGTCGGGTAGGGTAGCCCACAGTGGAAAAACAATGGGTAACACGAGAAGGTAGGTGAGCTGCTTTCGTGGGGTTTCAGGCCAGGCCAGGCTGAGAGGCTGTTCCTCCTCGTCCTCTTCATTCTGTAAGAAAAGCTCCAGTGAGCAGATTATCAAAGTGGATGCACAAAGTTAGGGATTCTTTCAGAAGGAGTTCAAGGGCAGTATTGTGTATCAGAGGGAACTACGGCATCTGAAAACGTTGCATTAACACCACCTAACACAGGTTACCTAGGACACACCAAAAAAAACTTTGGCCAGACTGTGAGGTATCCTTACAGCACAGGCTGCCTGAGGATGTCCATTTATTGACTATGGGGCTGGTCCCTTAGGATGCACAGAGTGTCTCACACAAGTGTTCCTATGGTTCTCCCTTGGGACGTGGGCTAGTCTAGTCAGGAGTTAATACTTGTCTGGGCTGCATCAAGCCTAGCCACAGAGACAAGAGAGAGAGAATGTTGCGCCTGCGTGCGCACACACACACGCACACACACACGCATCTTTATGTGTGCATATACATACAAACAGGTATCTAACTTCTTAAGCTTTTGCAAATAACTTGAAACCTTACTATTAAATACATATGTATACATCTTTGTAAGTATTAACTTCTCCACAGGGAGATAGGGTAATTCAGGCATCTGTGGAGCTCTAGTGCTAAGCTGCTGAGGTCAGATTGGGCTGCCCAGGGCTCTGCCCATTCAAACTGTGAAACCAACAAGGTCAGAGATGGCCCGGCTTCTCTGGGTCCCAACACTGTTGCAGGGTTGTCTGGATGAGGAAAGGGCTTCTCCTTGTCTCTACCCAAAGACTTTTGTGTTCAGACCAGTCACAACACAGCAATGTTCCTAACAACTTGGTAAAACTGAAGACACTACTCTCCAATTTGTGTGGCTGATTTTCACACTGGTCCCTAGACTCCTTTTGTGTGTAAGCTGCCCACCTGTCATCTCTACTATAGAGTAGGTGTATAGAAACCCTCTCCTGTGACAGAAAACATTTGGCTGCCACACACTTCTCTTTCCTTAGACTGCTTCTGCTAACAAAATGGAGCAAGTACAGTGGGCATGACTCAGCCTTTTGCAAGCATGTATTAAAATAACTTTTAAATTGTTAACATAGGTAGGTGATGTCTCCAGAACTGCACATAAATTGCAGAATCAGGCAACTGAAGAAATGGCCTGAACAATACTTTCACATAGATGTGTGTAATGCAAACACTGTTAAAACTGTGAGAATATTTCTAGAGAGCTCAATGGAAGGTAAAACAGTCTGAAAAAGAGCACCCAGTGAAAACTGTTTGACAACACGAGTGAGATAAGATGACTTCTTCAGGTAGTGTTCCTGGGTTTTATTTTTGAAAAAAAGGTAATAATAGAGATATCTGCACAATATGCATGTTACTCCTCCTATAGATTTATAATCAGTTTCTTTTCAGCAATTGCCCTGTATTAAAATTGCTTACATAAACCTTATGACAATGCTAGATGAAGCAATCATTTAAATGACCATACCAGTTGCTCTATTCTAAGCAAAGGAGTTATTGATGAAATGCCACCATATGTTGATACTGTTAATATAATTTTCTACTTACTGCTAANATCAGTACCTACAGAAGCAAGCTCAGCTCTTAGCTTGGATCTTTCACTATGAAGGTGTCACCTGATATCAGTGGACAGGAAGCAAACTCCTATTTACCTCTTGACACACTGACAAGTTGCAGCTAGTTTTGAGTTGTGTGTTGATTGCTAATATTTTGCTAACCCCTATACTTTGTGAAACTCCCAAGTTGCACGGCTGTATGACAAGAGTAAAGTGAACATGTCTAAATAACTATAATAATTAAAAAATTAAAAATGTATAAGCAAGATTTGTAACACTCAACACAGTATTTCAGAGGCTTCTGAGCAGCTTAAGAGACTAGCTTTTGCCATTAGCTCTGCACTGAAGTGGACATACCGTGCTTCATTGCTGGAAATCTACTGAAGCCTGACTTTAGGGGAACTGTGCTGGAGCAGAAGTTTGTGAGGCTACATCCCAAAACCAAATCCATTCAGTTTTCATTCTGGTAGATGCTTTTGGGATGGGAAAATCATCCTGAGACACAGGCTCAGCTTTGAAATATGATGACTGAGATAAAATTTGAGCACAAAAGGACCAATTGAAGGGTTGCCTAGGTAACTTTCTGAATGGCCTCTATGTAATTCAATCAGCCTACTCAACTGGAATAAAGCTTTCTAAGTGACTGCTGCATAAACAGCACTGAGTGGCAAAGTACTTCCTGAATTGCCATCTTTAGAGATTAACCATGATTAACAATTATATTTAATCACAACAAAACTTTATATTAGTCTGAGTTTGCACATGAGTTTTAAAAATTTCTAGACAGTAAGTCTATGTTAGTTCATGCAATACCGTAGCAGTACACACTGTAATTCAACACTCAGCCTTGTTCTATTTTCATGTCTGTGTCAAACACCTCTGGGTGTGCATGAGCACAGAGGGAACATGAATGGCTGTAGTGAAGAACCACAAAGAATTGCTTTTGGAGATTGCCAGATGTCTCCTGAGAAACCTTGATCTATCTGTTCAAGATCTTTTCACCTTCCAGTTGTCCTACATCATCCCTTTCCCCAAGACAACTATCCCCAAAATATAAGGCTAAACACAATCTCACAGTGCAGGCAAAACACTTTTTCTTCCTAGTTTAACTCCAGGATACATTACAGATATTGAAGAATGGATATTCATTTCCTATTTTGTAAATTGGATTTGGCATCTGATTTCCAATGCTGAAAAAAAAAATAAATCAGTGGAAGTAATGAAGTTCAAAGTATTTGTAGATCTAGGTCTTGAAGAAAAGAATGGGGAATAATTTCAGAAGCTCTAAAAACCACAGAAATGCGAGTGACATGTTGTGAACTAAGCAGCAGTGACAGAAAATGACTCAGCATAGATTTATGGCAGAGACTGTATGCAGTGTCTGTGGCTCCTGCCATGTACATAGTGCATGAATATGCACTATGACATTTTCTAGAAACTAATCCTGAAAATACAGTTTTATTTCAGTCTGTGTGATAAAAACACTGTACTTGCAATGTTCAGTATGATTATATTCTACAATGCTAAGAGGAAAATGTAATTATAACATGATGTATACCCAGGAATTCAATTGCCTAAACACATATGACAGTAGCAGTTTAGATAACCTTCTGGTATCTGTCTTGATCCCCACATGCTCTAACAGAAGTGAAGAATAATCTGCTCACTTTATGACACACCTGCCACCACTGTGCAAAGATCTCCACTTCTTTAGGGCAGCTGAAGTACTACTACCTACCCATCTCCACTCCAAAACTCATTCCCTGCTATGAGCCTGTAGCTAACTTCAATTATACTAGATTGGACATATGGGAAAGCTGCATCACCTGACATGATGAACTCTGATGAGAATCCATTAGAAAGAAGCTGCTGTATTAACTCAGAACAAAAACCAATTTACACCAGTACCTTGCAGTGGTGAGACATGGGCATTCAGACACTAAGTATTGGAATACGGCATATTTTTTCATCTTCCACAAATTCTTAGAATCACAGCAATATTTAGGCTGGAAAAGACATTTTAGATCATCAGTTCAACCATAAATCTAACACTGCCAACTCCATCACTAAGCCATGTCACCAAGCACCACACCTACAGATATTTTCACCTACACATATTCTAAATACATCCACGGATGGTGACACAACCACTTTTATGCCTGATAACTGATCTGATGCTTGACAACCCTTTCCATGAAGCAATTTTTGTAATATCTGATCTAACCCTCTCTACACATCTTGAAGCCATTTCCTCTTGTCCTATCACTTGCTACTTAGGACAAGAGGCTGACCCCTACCTGGCTATGCCCTCCTTTCAGGCAGCAGTAGAGAGCAACAAGGTCCCCCTTGTTCTTCCTTTTCTCCAGGCTGAAAAACCCACTTCCCTCAGCTGCTTCCCACAGGAAAACTGTGCTCAAGACCCATTGCCAGCTCCACTGTCCTTCTTGGACACACGCCAGCAATTAGATGTCTTTCTTGTAGTGAGGGGCCCAAAAGTGAACACAGGATTTGAGATGTGGCCTCACCAGTGCCAGAGTTACAGGGTGAAAATCACTGCCCTGGTCCTGCTGGCCACACTATTGCTAATACAAGCTGGACCTCTTGGCCACCTGGACACACAGCTGGCTTGTGTTTAGTTGCTGTTGGCCAGTTCAGAACCACTGCATCATAGAACAGTCAGGGTTGGAAGGGACCTCTGGAGATCTAGACTAAATGACCTCAGGTCCTTTCACACCATGCAATTTTTCATCCACTCTTTCCCAGCATGTAGCATTGTTGCATGAGGTTGGTGTGACCCAAGGGCAGGCCCTAGCACACGGCCCTACTGAGCCTCATAGCACTGGCCACAGCCCACGGATCCAGCCTATCCAAATCCTCTAGAGTGCCTTCCTACCTTCCAGAAGATCAACAATCAAACCCAACTTTAGTCATTTGCAGGGGTCAATGACAAGTTGTAGTTGATCCCCTCACCCAAATTATCAATAAAGAAATTACGCAGGACTGACCCCAGTACAGAGCCCTGGAGAGCACTACCAGCAACTGACAGCTGGTGTAAATAATCCCACCATGTTTATGTTACTGCACTTACATAGTTTTTCATCTTCTCAATAGCTTTCAGTCCCTCCTGTTTCTTGTGCATGGGGCATGCATTGGTGTGGATGCACTTCAGTTGGGCTATCAGTCCTGTCATATACTGGGGGGAGGAGCCTTAATTACTATGTGACTGTTCTCAGGTGATTCTGTTGTTTCTAATGGATTGATGGTGTGTAGGTCTTTGCAGCTGTATATGGATCTTGATCCACCACATCAACTGAGATGGTGAAGATGCCATGTGAATCAGTACAGTGACATTTCACATGTGCTCTGATGTACTCAGCACATAATGGTGCAGACTGAAGTACCACATTAGTACACTGTTCCTCAAACATTGATGTGCCACTCCTGGACTTATCTCTAACATGCCTGGTTTCATCCCCTTCTTCTTTTAAATCTAGTTTAAGGCTCTTTCAATAAGCCCTGCTAACTCTGATCCTTTGCCCCTTTGAGACAGGTGCACCCTGTCTGTCACCAGCAGGCCCAGACTTGTTTAAGCCAATCCATGATAAAAATCCCTAAAATTCTGCTCTGACACTACTCTTGGAGCAAGTTATTGGCATTCTGAGTCTTACTGTTTCTTTCCTCATCATGTCCTGCAACTGGAAGAATACCAAATACCGCGCTCCTCATCCCTCAACCCATCCTTAAAGATTTAGACGTAGCTGCATTAGATCTTCACATATAATAGTCCTTACTGTGTTTCTATGAAATCCTTACTAATGCTGTCATAATTCTTTTTACTCTTTATGCATAGGATCCTCATTTCCTCTTGCTGACTCTCTTTTTGTTACAGAGACATTTGCAGTACTGACTATCAAATGTATACTAATACCTAGGTGAGATAATAGTACTACCCTGGCATACATTTCATTGTTGTTACTATTATTATTAATGATGACAAGGAAATGAATCCTTTATTAGGAAAATGCCCTCTTTGCATCTTAAGAAATGAGATTAGAAGTGTTATTCGGCTTGGTATTCTCTTTCATACATTTGTAACAAATACTCTTTTAAACCAATTTACATACATTCAAAACCCTATTCTTGCTACTTCAACTCTTATTTAAATCATTAAAAACAATTTAAAAGGTACAAAAAACTATGTGTGTTCCATAATTCCCAGTTCTTTATGCAAGAACATCTATCAAATAATTATCTGTAATTCCAGGGAAGAAAGCACTTACTGGTTTGCTCTGGACTGTTCTAAAACATGGGATGGTTTGGGTTAGAAGAGACCTTAAAGATCACCTAGTTCCAACCCCCCTGCCATGGACAGAGACATCTTCCACTAGAGCAGGTTGCTCAAAGTCCCACCCAGCGTGGCCTTGAACTCTTCCACAGATCCAATTGGAGCATTCACAACTTCTTTGGGCAACCTGTTCCAGTACCTCACCACCCTCACAGTAAACAATTTCTTCTCAGTATCTAATCTAAACCTATCCAATCTTCCCAGGAAAATTTCTTCCAAATAGAATAAGTTATAGTGTGTTCCACATTATGTAAACAATACAAACATACAGTGACATTTCATCCACAATTATTTTGTTTATAAACAACAGCTTATAGCAAACTCTATCTGCCAAAGTCACAAGATAGTCACTCCTTCTAACAAACATTACAAAATCACTGTCCCCATAGAGGCTTACACTCCTATTACATTAGGAAAACCAGTTGCTTTTCTGGCACAACATTAAATAGAATTTTATACTTTTTTTCCACACATTGGGATAAAATGGAAAACAAGTACAAAGAACCACCTCAAACTTACCAAAAATACTGAATCTGCCACTGTTCACCAACTACTTGTATTGTATACCAGCTATAACATATGAACTATAAATACCATATTATGAGTATTAATCTGTTAGTCTGCCTAAGATGAAGAGCTAAGCCATAAATTCTCCTGCCTGTACATTTCTTGTGCATTCTGACTGCTGATACAATTAATCAATAAAGAATAAGCATGAGGGCTCCAGAAGAAAGGAAACTTAAGGAGGAATTATGTACAGTTCCATATGCTTATGCTACAGTATGGAAATTGCACCACCTATAAAAAGGCAATTTCTTTCTTTGCTGCAAAAGACTGCTCAAGTATTTTTTGGGGGGTGGGGGTTTGTTTGTTTGTTTGTTTGCTTGTTTGTGAGATTTTATTTGGATATTAGCTCTGTACAACCCAACTTTTCACAATGAGCAAGTCAAGAAGAACTGATATGATTGTGATCTCAAATGGTCTCTGTCCCAGAGGTATGTAGTATTTTTCAAAACTGAGGTTTATTTTTTTCTTTAGAAGGACACATCTCACATTAATCTACTTCACTAGAAAGGCAGAGAGTATAGGCAGTTGGAGCCCTCCTATGAACAGCCTAAAGACTCTGCCTCCTATTTCTTGTCTGTAAGCCACATCACTCATTTATCTTCTCCTACATGGCAAAAAAAAAAAAGGGCAAATAAAGATGAGACAGTCACCCCATAGAAATTGCATACTCTTGTACTAGATTACTAAGACAAAAGTCAACATTTTTCCTCACAAATTCTTGAGTAAAATTCAAGCAGTCAGTAATATTAAATCCACTGGCTTTCAGAATGAATTCTCTACATGTGGATACTCTTTTTAGGACAGCTGTTGTGCCACTCCTTGCGGCACCATCAACTCATGGAAAAGAGCTACCTTTTGTGCCAACCCTATGGGAAGGAGAAAAGTCAGGTAGGTGTTTAGTCCATATTCTCCTATTGCTGCTTGTGTCCTCTTGGGCACTTGCAGAAAAAAGTAAAATCACAGTTCCCAAAAGTTATATGCTAGTTTTTATGCTATGTTATTGTCAGTATTCCTTGGGGAATTTGAGAAGAAGTTCTCAGAATGTAACACACAAAACTGCAGTCAGCTCACCAGGAGAAATAATAGCTATGGTATAATGGAGATACTTCTAAAGAATAAGCCTTTGTCTTCATGCCATTTTTCAGGGTCTCAACCTTCAAGTAAGTCAAACTGGTATACAGCAGCAAAACATGTGGAGTAGGCAACTGAGTAGCACTGTGAAAATAACTATCAACCCCTTTTGATAGCAGCACCTTCTCTTAAAGTTAAAATGAGCAAACAAGATGCAGACATTTACTTTATACCAAGTGTGGCAACTGAAAAAGTATTTGGGTTTTGGAAAATGATGAATCAAACAAATACCAGGGATGCTGGAATATATGACAGCCTTACAACGAAGGCTGCTCTTATCTTCTCTACACTCTCTCCCTATCAAATAGTAATGTTTAACATAGCTCAGATTAATACCTTGAGACAGAGAAGGCAATGCTACTCATATTCACATGATGGAATGAATATTCCAGAGCAGGGGAGATATGTCTCCATCAGAGTTCTGTCCAGAAATGATGCTGCTGGTCCTCACTGGAGAAGGCAAAGCACACTTTGCCAGACTGTTGCTCAGGTAAGCAGATTAAATCCAATATAAGCAATGAAGCCTTTGCACCATTCTCCTATGACACATAAACTGCCTTATATTTTCATGGAAAAGTTATCTCAGTCATGGTTGGCATGTAAATACTTTCCAGCTGGGTTTCCAGGGAAACAGGACAAACTGTGCGCATGCGTACGTGTGTATGTGCATGCGTGTGTGTGTGTGTGTGTGTGTGTGTGTGTGTGTAGATGGGAGGAAAAGGTGTTATCTTCAGATTGGAAACTATTTTTAGCTAAGCCACAGGTTAAAATAACTACCAAATGCTAGTTAAGAAGGTGGCAGGGGGTGGGACTGGACTGCTCAGAAGGATCACATTCTGAAGGGCACTTTAATAATATAAACATTTAATGAGCTAGTAAGTGTCCTTTTAGTGTTCTTTCATTTTCTCATGCATGCTTGGTACCACTCTATGAAGTGTTATATAACAGAGTCTCTTCCTCTGTGGCAACCTGCTAAAGGTTAACAGACAGAATGCTGTAAGTAGAACAAAATCCCCAAGGAAGATGCAATATCCAGCAGAAAGGAAAGCAATTTCTGACTTCAAATAAGGCAGTAATGTCTTACAGATGGTATGGTGGGAGGAGGTATTGTTCCCTCCTGTGATGGCTAAGGAATGGCAAGGAGACCACAGACCACAGTCTGTGCTTATTAGCTGATGATCCCTGGATCAGGATATTGGCTGCTGCTTGTAGTTAAGTGGGGTGATAAGAGTCTCACTATCTGACACAAGTGATTGGATTGTTTGGTACATTTCCTGGATACTCTTTTTGAATTTCTGCAAGAAGGAGAGAGTTTTTCTTGTTGCCCAAGGGCTTGAGCTAGAAAGAGAACAGCTGAATTTCCCTGGAGAACAGTGGAGTAAGAAAAATGGAGTAAAGGTCCTAGGAAAAAGGGAAAAGTGGAGTCTGGAAGTGAGAAATGAAGATACTAAAAACAAAACAAAACAAAAAACCCAAATAAATTAGGTGAAATCCACTTAGTCATGACACCTTGCAGAAGTCATTAACTTGACAGTGTCCTCGCATTGGTCTTGTGTGGTGTTTAAGTGCTGTGTAAGCCTTTCTTTCTTCTTTGAAAAAGAAGTAAAAGAAGAAAGAAAAAAAATTGGAAGAAAAATATAAAGAGGTTCCTAAAAAAATTCCTAAAGAAATCAGGAGTATATAGAAAACTAAATCATGGCAATTGGGAGTACTATTCTTAAAAAAAAAAAAAAAAGATTTTACACATAAATGAAAATTAAAATACTGTATGAAAGCTATTTTTTCTTCTTTGCTTGCTGTCTTAGCCTGAGACCATCTTTTCACAAGGGTTTTTTTCCCTTAATACTGTAATTTTAAAATAATAGGGGATTTATAAGTAAAATGGATTTATGCACATATTTTGTTTTCACTAGAGGAGCATAGAATATTTAATGTATTTATTTTCAGACAATTCTGATTCAGACAATTCCAAGATTAATATTCTAAAATGCTTGTGTTTAGGGACTTGGACCCAGACACCATGATCTGCATCAATGTAAGAAAAAAACCTACAAATGTGCTTGTTTTGCGAGAGGGAAAAGCATGAAGACCATAGTGGAACTTGACAAGGGAGAAGAAGGAATCAGATGTCTATGCAGGTCTTCTATATCATCATGGCAAACATGCTTCAGGATGACCTACTATGTGGCTATAATCACTTCACATCCTGCAGTTTTCAGGACAACATTTTTTTTCCCCCAAAGGCATATTTGAAGGTCTGTCAGTCCAGACTGACAGTGTCCCCAGTTTTCTCAGTTCTAAATTATCACTACCACAACATGGAGACACTAACAGCTTTTTAAGGGATTTTTCTAAACAGCACTTACACATCACAAAACCTTATTTTTAGACTATACAAGTAAAAAATCAGAGATAAGAAATTTTACACTATCTTTCCAAATTCTGACACTACAGCAATTCTTCTTGTATTAGAGTAATGAGAAATTATCAAAATGTCAAGCTACTTCATTGAATTCTATTTCAAAACAGCAGCAAATAATATCAATATACAATGGAGAACACTTGGTTACAAAAATATCAGAATTCAAGACCATCTGCAGGCCAGGTTTGGGAAAGCTAATAAGAAGGCTTAGGAGGGCAATGACCAATTTCCCTTCCTCAAATTCTAATATTCATCAACGGAAAGGGTTGCAGAAATGATGTGAGTAGGCTTCTGCTGCTGCCTGCAAATTTTGTTGTCTTCTATAAATAAAGAGTAATCTTATGACTGTCCATGATG